>JACJUY010003364.1:7158-73513 GCA_014220935.1 Platorchestia sp. MABIK
ATATACTGTTAAATATAACCAATTTGACCTATATTGTAAAATACAGCATCAAATATCAAGTCAATTATCTCATTGATCAGTCTATTGCGAAACAAGATTAAGTGAATTAGGCTAAAGATTATTGTACACCTTAGAATAATGTGATGGTAGGATGCCCTAGAAGTCGCTGAACTTATTCGGGCCCACAGGTAGCTATACTCTAGTTTGACCATTGTATTAGCCTTAAGAAACATTCTACCTCTGTATCACCTGTGGTAAATAAATTGTGTAAATGGTTTAAAAAATTGTTTAAATGCAATGCTCGTTCAAGTCCAAACGCTTAATTTTATTTGCTGATGAGTACAAGAAAAAAATTGAGGCTCAGTTTTCAGAAAGTCAGATACAATTTGGATGAAAAATTAAAAACTTCTTTCAAAAAATTAATCGCAAAAAAAAAACATTCGTACAATATATCTCTCTATTCCAAAAGTATCGATTCGAGTAATTACAGGAAATTCATGTTTTTTATTTCATGTAAAGTGACTTACAGAATATTTATTTCCTAGAGTATTTTAGGAATTTTGAGTGAAGATTATAACTTGGTACATTACAACGCCACCTTTGTTTTGTCCTTTCCACAAGCTGTGACTAAAGAACTCAGTATTGCTTTGAGGCAAAAGATTATCGACCCTCCCGGTAATAGTTCCAGAACTATTTCAATATCCTCAGCCACCGTTAGGATCTTCGTGTAATTTGTCATCAACAAGTTTAAAGAGTTTGACACGAGCGGGACTTAGCCTGGGCGGGGAAGGCAGGCAGTCGAAGTTCTCACCAAGAAGAGCGCACAAACTATGTTGCGAGGCTTAAATGAACCCAAGAGTTGTGTTTAAGGACACCGCCTCAGACTTGAAGACGTTAGTGCGAGTGCTTACACATTCCAACGCCGTTTAAATAGACGTGTTTAACCTGGATTTACTGGCTTTGACGGGTGCCTCTTCACGAGCCACATCATATTTCAGCACTTTATAACTTCACTCAAAACACCGAGCCAACAACTAAACATGGTTTTAATGCATAATATTTTGGGGTTGTTATTAGCATTGAGCGTTCGAGTTCATCATCGGGCTGCGAAGAATTTCATGAACCATGACACTTGGAGGCATTGAAAAAGGGAATTATATCCCTACGCAATTTGATTTAAATCTGATTGAAAAGCATCAAAATCGTTTGAAAGGAGTTATCACTAGAGGTGGTCATAGAAGTAGCCATCAAAATCGATCTTTCGTCATTTTGTTTTTTTGTTTTTGAAATTGCACGGCTCCCTTGCCCTGATTAGCGGAAACGTTTGTCAGTTCATTTTGAAGTGATGATCGTGTTATACTTATTAACTTAAATCCGTCGTGCTGACAGCTGAGTGTTAGATTTATTACGTTCACCGCAATGAGCAAGTTAAATGGAACGTTGGAAACGTTTGAATTCAAATTTAATGAATGAGAAAAATATTGAAAAAGGATAGTGAAATCTTCTTGTCAGTGAACTGTTGATGAGAGCAGACGTGGCGAGCAACGGGCTCTGAAGCACGAATACGAGCGAAATGAGATCATAAGGATTAATGGACATCGAAATCACCGGCATTTCTGCAACAAATTTTTCCTTTGCATCAGTTGACATCTTAAACATTTCCTCCCGTGAACTCGTTGACTGGTGTACGGCCAATGAAAGAAGAATTTACTTCTTTTAACTCTACTCGACATGCGTTGGCTTACTTATCATCTACAAATTCCTGCAACATCTTGCGTATTTTGCTTTCCATCCTCACCTCTTCGAGTATCATTTCGCCACTGTGCTGAACTTTGTACGAGTGTTACGGAGGCGCTGGAATTTTCTTATGAATCCGTATTTTTTAGAATAACCAGGAATGTCTTGGATTGGATTCACAGATTTTGTGCATATTGAGGCGTTTGTTTATAGATGATGAGTTGTTGTGCTCGTGATCGTGTGGAAGGTCTGTTTTCGCCTACTATCGGACGCACAACCGTTGCCGGTAGCGAGCTGAGCGGAGCACTGCACAGCAGCAGCAGCGGTCGCTAGGCGCATCGTTGCAGGGGCACTTCGTGCAGCAAGTTAGTAGCAGCGAACGTACATGCTCTATGCTCGATGAAATAGAGTTTAACTCAATTATTTTCTACTTATTGAAAACCTCGGACTAGAAATATATACTCGAATTTTCTACTTATTAAGAAATTTGGGCTAAATAACTTTACTTGCAAATTTTAGCTATCATTAGAATTTACGTGTTCTCAATATTTTGCACTGATGGAGTAAAATCCCCGAGAAGCTGTGATTTTCTCAGTAAAATTGCTACCACGGAACTGTTAACGTTTCCCTTAATCGCTCACTTGCCCTGTTTCCCTCCTGACATAGATTTCGCGATGTATTTAACTTCCAGTAAAATATACTAAACATGGTTAACACAACACGAAGTATTGAATGCAAAAAACTGAGAAAAGACAGTATTTAATTCACGATGAAGTTTCGCTTATTTTGAGCTTTGTGTACGTGTTGAAAACATCCCCACTGAGATTTTTAGGGTGCTTCGTGAAGAGAACCTGCCCACTCGCTTAAATATATGTTACAAGTTTTCGGCTACATCCTTCAGGCTTGATTTACGGATCTTATAAACAAAATTACCGTAAGTTGCAAGACATGGTTCCCTTGCATCATGTTTTCTCGTGATATCACGAGAAGAACGTTTCTCACTATACTCCTTGCATTTCTGCTTATAAAGTCCGTAGATTAACGTTTGTGTAATAAATTTTCTGGTGGCTGATGACTGTAGCCAAAGCTTGTCAGGAATGAATAAATGTTGTATTTTGGTTTGTGTAGGCTTTCTGCTTGTAAATTATCCTATGAAAATAATCGTGATATTCTCCTGATATTGGTAAAGAAAACTCGCAATGAATTCACTCGTATCAAAAACACAACGATAAAATATCGATTTTGATATTCTTTGTTTAGAAAATGTAGTGAGGTAATATAGAATGGATAGTTGAAACTGATCTAATGAACTGATATTACCCAAGTTGAAAATCTACCCTAATACCTATTTACTAGACACAACTGTAAGATGTTCGTTGGCACAATGAGAGCTTAAGCTGCATGAACGGTGATGCCGAAATTTGAAAATTCGTTAAAAATTATCTTTTATAGCACGTGATTCCAGTTCAGAACGACATTCTAACGATGAGAGCAAGCAATGAGATGAGACTTGGAATTTCTGCTGAAATTACCATCGCTGCTCCCTGTGGTCTTGTTAGGCGCCTCAAGTATTGCCTTCAGCACTCATGAAGCGAGACAGAAACTGCTCTAGTCTGTGTTCTTAATTTGAGTTCAGTGTGCCGGTTCTCAACCTAAAGTAAGCCCAACCAAAGGTACGTGGGTTGAAAGATGGTAATTTCTGTCTTTTTAAAATTCTTATTTTTTCGTGTAAAATTTGACAGTAAAATCCCTCAGCATCTGGAAACCTCGTAGGGTTGCCAATGCTAAATAATTTTTGGGGTCAAAATTTTTGAAAAGCTAGAACTTGAGGATTTTAGATTGGGAAATTCCAACCTGGCAACCCTGTGCCTAATCATGAAATTATAATTATTGGAGGTCAAGCAGGAGAATGTCTACGAAGCCCGTTATGCTTTGTTAAAATCTCGTTGCTAATGTATAAATTTTCCTGTATTTACATGTCTCGGTAATTTATAAAAGCGTTGCATTAGGTTGATGTCAATAAATGTTATCACAAATATCATTATCATACTGCTAGCCAGTGCAAGTACAAGATCAGTATAATAATGATATTTGTAGTAACATTTATTGATATCAACCTAATGCAACGGTTTTATACATAACAGAGACGTATAAATACAGGAACAGTTACACTTACACATCATCTCTTGTTTAGATTATATCATCTAATATGACTGATGAGCGCATCATTTCATTTCTTCCTGCCACCAAAATTTTGGAGACAGCTTCTAGTACACTCTTCCGTAAGTTTCAGTTTCTCTGCCATGAATACAGAGAGATGCAAGTTTACTCTTCACACGATATAGATAAATTAAATTGTGTGAAAGCCTACTTGTGAACAACTGAAACACGTTGCATGTCATCTATCGCGTGCTTTTATTGCGTTGTGCACTGAAAAAAGTTACAGAATTATCAATAAGCAATTAATTTTTGAGCCTTATCAATTCCGTGAAAATTCTAAGGCATCTTCCAAATCTCAATCACTAGAGAACATCAGCAAGACAATAAATTATTTCAACGTCAGTCACACCCATTTTTCTGTATCGAAGTTTTCATGGCTGCATTGTGGTGTTGAAGCGTAGCAAGCTCACAGAACTCGCACGATATGTTGGGATGCTGAGCACACTCACGCACACAGCACCCAATGCACGCGGTGGTAAAGCTCGTCGCTCGCATGTTTGAATATAGGACCGTGAGCGTACGACAGTTGTGCTGGAGGTTACTGACACACTCAATGGGGAAGTGGTGTGCGTTCAAAAGCTGCGTTGAAGATTGCCAGGCACGTGCATGTTACGTTAGATCATAGAGAGAGTGAGAGAAAAAGAAGGAGAGAGAGAGAGAGAGGGAGGGAGAGAGTCACATTACCAGCTGCAATTTGCGGCGCGGGAGTGCAGCGTCATCTCTAATGATCAGCAATAAATCGGAACTGGGCCACAATTGATGTTATTCGGGAGCGTCCTCCTGACGTTAGGCTGATATATCGTCTTTAAAGGGGATATTGCGCCATCAACCCTGTACAATGTTATACGAAATTATTAAGACTAATCCTCAGTGAATGTTTAATTTTGGAATTCAACCTACAATTAAATCGTATACAGGCATGGAACGTTTCTAAAATTAGGCTGATTTATATTTTCTCCCAATTGTAACCGCTGGATGAGTATTTTCTTTCCTGCTTCTTGCCGATGTATGTAGAAAAGAATCGGCAGTTACAAGATGAGATACGGGCAAGAGAGGAGATGGACGAATCACTCCGATGTACTCGGATCACACCAACCGCTTGGAAATGACGAGATGATCCTATTTGCGACGAATAATCAGAAAAACATTGCCTCTTTTCGCTCCGTTGCCCACATTCATGAATCTTATGGAGATCGTCCCCATGGACATCCGAATAATTTTGAAAATTGTCTTATGTTCCTGTGGACTGGGCCAGCGAAACTCTGTGATATCGTTTAAAAATAGTTTTTCAACTACCTTCACAGAGACATGCATTTTTCAAGCTATGTAATTTTATATTGCACTTCGATGAATTTTTATCTTTGGCCTAAGAATTACAATCTCTTTATGCAGAGTCTAAGAGTGCACAGTATCGAAGTTGACTTTTAGCGTTCCTAGTGGAGGTCATCTCTTTTATTGTGTTCAACAAAACTGGAACTGATTAGTTCCTGTATGTTGCAGAAAATAGCTTTTATGACATAAAAAATGTGATTAGAGAGCGCTGTTATCCAAAAATAATACCATGGTAGTCTTTGTAAACTTGAAAAGTTAAATGACTGCCAAAATAAGACTCACAATATCATTAGTGAGATTGTGCATCCAGATATCTCTTATGATTTTAGTTCGGTTTTTGAAATTAAAAAAATATTAGAGAATGAAAGCAGGTATTGGCTTATGTGATTGATAGTGCAGCACGAGTAACAATTGATTATACTGTAATTATTTTAAATCTTCGAGCTGAGGTCCGTACTAGATTCGCAAATTTTCTAGAGCAGAACGACTAATTTTTGTAAACACAGTTTTAATAATATGAAAAAATATTTAATTAAGGAAACCAAACACAGGAATTTGAATATCCTTTAATTTCATTTAAATCTACTTTTCTGTAATTTTTCTACATCCGTTTAAACATACATCTCTACACAGCGGCGCATTTCCAAATAATTTATACAACACTTATAGCACAAGGGTCCCGGTATTTGGGCGTACTAATTTTCATCCTGTATGAAGTGCAAAGTATTTTCATGTTTTAATGATAACGTATGAACTCTATATTTATAGAAAAATTTTCAGATGATTAGTGCTAGACTAGTAACATACGAAACATTTTCTGCTGATGAAATTGTACAATCCATTTTTACACAATGAAATTATCGCAACACTCTTTCCCTTGAATTTATCAAAAAATGAACAAAATAATTAAACATGGAACTATTTTATCGCCATGCTAGCTTTAGTAAAGAAAAAAATATCCTTAAATGGGCTCATACAGAATGCTTCTTCCTTTCAAAAACATTGAAGAACAAATATAATTATATAATACGTGAAAAATCCTAAACAAACGACTATTCGTCAGTTAATAAAGTTACAAAAGCATGTCTGTTCCTCACGAGCTCTATATCTACGCATCAAGTTGGTGAGTCCATTTCCTACGGGACTTTGTTTCGGCATCAAAATTTTTATACACACAGGAAGTCAAAATTTTTTATTTCCCACAAGCGGCTTCCTGAAAAGTTTTGAAACATGTTTTTGTGATAAGCTGCACTTCTCAAACAGAGCTCAATCTTTAAATTTTTTGTTTTTGAATGTCACTTCCGCAATTTTCAGTGATAAATGAAATTCGGGATTATAAGGTGGTTCAGTGCAAAAAAAAAAATCGTGTGGTGGCTTCAAGAAAAGATCATTTTCTTCTGCCTTGACTCTTGTGAGTTCAAAAATGGGTTCGCCAGCAATCATCAGCGAGCATTGCTTTACGCCATTTGCCCTGGTATTTTTGTTCCATTACAGACATGCCACGATGAATTGTTTCTCCAAGTTTGTCGTCAACAGCTCCACAACTAGGAAGAAAAAACGAATTTTAAAGGACGTGATGCGTCCGAGTTGATAATCTTTTACCAGTACTGCTGTCACCCTGGGTACAATTTTCATTCATTTTGTTACCTTTGAATACACAAATATTTCCCTTTAAGATGTTTCAACCTTTTTTTTCTTTTATGTTTTAAACTCGGTTGCGCTCAGGATCCTTAACAACAAGGTATAGAGTTTGCTGTATAGGAAAAATGCAATGCCTTCCTTAACTTTTGCACAAACGAATTTAGGAAATTTGGCTTTATTTGAAGGCCTCTTGTTTCATGGCTCTGACAACATTTTCTACAAAATTCATCTTCACAGGAAAAGGAGTAAGATCAGTTACTGTTGAATCTGAGAGAGCCTCGATCAAGACATTTTTCTCGCTCGAGTCAACATTTCGTGCGGGGCAGATGCCTTGAATGTAGTATGATTTTCTAATCTTTCTGGACCCATATATGGAAGTGTCATTATTTCGGAGGTACCCCAGCTGCATCCCTTAGAGTACAGCGATGACTTGAATTTGCTGGGGCACGTGTACAGCGGAGGGGCCCCAGCAAATTCGATTGAGTCAAGGAGGGCCGTCATGTTTGCTTGAACTGCGTTGGTCACTCGTGCGAACTGCTTGACCAACAGGAAGCGATGGAAAACGGCAGCCTTTACGAAGCGATACGGTTTCCGAACTAATCTTATAGGAGTCTATGAATAGCTTAGATTCAGATGAATTATGGTTCAAAATCCAACACTTCATCAAGCAATTATTGTGGCAGAAATAACCAGATTGCTCTTCATCCCCCACAAAAAGAAGCAGATCCCTCTGACATTTTCCTTTCTGTGAGAGCCTGTCATCACGTTGGAGGAGATTCCATTGCTGTGGTATTGACCTCAGAAGTTTGGCATCTTCATTCGACAAATCAAGGCCTCGAGGAGATGACTCGATTCCGCTTGACTCCGTGGGTGCAATATTTTCATTTTTTCTCCTCAAAATGAGGATCATGGGATATAGAAAGCTTCTTGGATATTTCTTCACTCATTTTCTAATTCACATCTACTCTGATCTCAAGGTGGAGCAGGAACAGGTAAACTATCAGAATGTGCAATAGGTGGAATAGTAGTAGGCATACTCGAGTACTGAACTGTTCGCTTACCAGTATTGATTATTATTCATTTGTAGGGGACATCAAGCAAAATTAGCAGTCTTCTGATGGTTCGCAGGCTCCTGCTAAACCACTAGCACAGCAATTTCAAAGTTATTTAATTTTTTTCTTACTTTTGTGGCTTAACTGAACAAGGGTTGCCACATATTTTTAAAGCTGATAACTTATCTTGGCCACCTATCTTCGTGTCAAAAACATGCCGATTGACTTTCCTCACAAGAGGTGTCAAATCGCTTTTCTGTAACGAGATTGCTATTTCACTAAAATGTAACAAATGATCCTTCGAAGATTTACACATTTTTGGTTTCTTATTGAATGAATTTACGACTCAAAAACACTTCAAAGTTAGAATTCTTAAAAAAGTGAAACAAACCAATATGAAATTTACAGCAACCGTAGTTATGTGTATCCTACAAGCATCTAACAAATATTATGTAATGTCAGTTAAGAAATGGGCCAACTCCAAAACACAAAATGTCCTCTAACTAATGACGTAGACTTCATAAAATGACGCATCCCTCTCTCTCCAAAGCATGAGGAAATCTTAAATTTTCATGACATTTTTTGAATATAACTGGTAAAAAATGCATTAGAACACGTTAACGTAAATCCGAAACTCATGCAATGTCGAGAAACGGAAATAATGATGAGATGTACTAAATCATTTAATAATACACGAAAAATAGGCGCATATTCTTTCAGACACCAGTTTTGTGAAGAAAAGAAACCGATTCTGGTTGAGGTTCTAAAAGAGACCTCCTTTTTAGCCAGAACCTGCGGCGTTGCGATCGCTGGCTCGCCCTGGTGCAGCTCTCCCATGCCTCATTTGGTCCAGCGCTGATGACCGCGGGATGTAGCTATCATTACATTATCAGCCATGTAGGCGCGTCGAGGGCGCGATATTGAAAAACAGATTGAATTTTCCAACGTAAATTGCATTTTCATGTGAGAGCAGAACAAGCATGTTTGTTCCTTGCTTGTCTGGAAAAATGTTATTAGGATCTGATATTTTAAGATAAACTCAATTTTAATATATTACGGCTAATTTTTGTCATCAGAAGCTTGCATAACAGTGAGGTATTTGCTTTTCAAGTTTTTTCTTATTATTCAGGTTGTTTCTAAGTAGAGATAAGTTCTACTACTGTGCCTTCTATGATATTTTCATTCCTGCCTTCTCTTAATTGTTGACCTCTTCTGCATGCTTGCCGTATTCGTCTCTCCGTTTTTCTTCTTTCCGGTAAAAATTTGCCATGCATTATATGTGTCAAATATTTTGGTGCACGTGTTGCAGTTACTCATGACGGGCGGTAGTTTAGAAAGAGAATTTATGATTTTATCATCCGGAATGATGTGGCAAGATTATTACTGCTATCTTCTTGGTTGCCTTGCACACAGATGCCGCGCGTGTGAATGATTTAACAAAACAGGATGATTCAAGATTTGAAGGAAGGTGCCGGTGAATGAAATTTAGGATCCATACAAATCTTATTTTTCTGCGAGAAAAGAATTTGTACCGATGTTAGACTTAATACGTCAAAATATATTATAATTTGACGTATCACTCCCTCAAGCAAAACAGAAACAATCTTACTTCACCCACATCGAACGGACGGGAAACCATTGTCTAACAGCACAACAAAATGAGAACACGTTAATGATGACAGCTGAAAGCCACTATTCAGCGACAACCTAGCGAAATGTCACTGTCACTGTCTCGGTACAGCGAACCGGTCTCTGCTGAGCGTCGCTGTTTCGGCTCCGACCAACACTCATGTTGCAGTTGTGTGAGGGGCTGAGGTTCAGTTTTGACTTGTGACAAGGTACGGTCGCGTAGATGCGAGTTGGAAAAACTATCAGGGGGAAAATATGTACATTTGCTCTGTAATTAAGTTGTTCAGAAAGTTTTGCGCGATTTTAATGTAAAATCGGTGTTATCTGGCAGCCTTATGTCACATATAATTAAGCAGCGATGAGGCTCTTGAACCTCCATACACTTGCGTTCGTTTTTTATGAATCATATTTTAGAATTTTTTATGGATACTTCACTTCTACACTTAAAATTAATAGGTAGAAATTAAATATTCGAGTGAAAGTGTATATTTTCCCCGGAAAAAGGAAAAATGCAGCAAGCGCTTTGAAAAACAGAGATAATGATTCGAAGTGCATAAGGTTGCGTTGAAGACAAAAATAGAAGAAAACTCTAGGCGCGCATTAGTTGAACGTATTTCAGAGTACACTACATGAACACTTCATCACGTGCGGATAATCAGGCCGCTCTAATGGATGGGTCCTCCACAGCCTCTCCAATAAAAACTGTTGACAAATGTATTCGAATTGTGTTTGAATTGGAATAAAGTTGCCTCATTTTGAAGGTGAATCTGTGGATGAGGAATGGATTGTTAATAAGAACGTGGTGAGAAAAAAGTTTAGGGGCTTGCTGAATAGCACTTCAAGAAAACAACCGCAAGAAAAATACTCAAATAAAAAACACTTTACTTTATATTTGATAGGATTTCAAAGGCATAATTCGCTATGAAATTTTTCCACACAAACTAAATTCTGATGTCTGCTGCGTTCGTTATCATTTTTGGACCATAAAACTAAACAACTTAGGCCGAAGTGGGAGAATGTGGAGGGAGCGTTTCAGCACGACAAGGCTCGGCCACACGTGCTTTCGCCTGTATATTTCAGTATACATATCGATATTTGTAGCAAATCAATACTTGTGGGCTGTTAAGTTTCTAAATTACAAACAGTACGCGGTTGTTTTAAATGAAGGCTATTTTCCAGGCCCACATTTCTTTAATACTTTGACTGCAGCAGGTAAAACCGAAGCTCAATATTCAACTCAAAATTAAAGTCAATTGTAGTAAGTCATCAACTGCATCGTGCTCTCATTTTGTTTTCAATTAAGTATTCATGAAAATTGAGTGTGTGACTACTGGTCAGTCAGCAGCATTATGAAAATTGCCTCCGTGTACCACCGGTGGCTCACGTCGCAGTCAGAGTGTTAAGTATTAAATTTATGAAAAATGTTCGACAGATTTGCCTAAATTTTCAGCATAATAAATAACAGGAGAATTTTAATGGTCTTTATCAATTTTGTATACATTGCCTGAGGAAAAACAAATTATGAGTGACTGAAAACTGCGGTAAAACCATCGTCATGTCATGTGACGTCACCTCGTCAACAAAACGTTGTTGTCATTCGATTCAAGTAAGGTTAGGTTCAGGTAGGAGAGGTTAGATTATATTAGGTCACGTTAGATCTTTCAAGTTCATGTCGAATTTGTTTGAACAAAATTATGCGCAGTATAATTTTGAGTCCACAACTGCTAAATCAGGGCCCTGATTTCCTCACGCCTTCCAAATATACATTTTTAAAAAATTTACATTATATTCGAGTACATAAACACGTATATACACCAATGAATATGTGCATTAATAAAGTAATAGAATGTTTCCAAAAACACCGCTGTGTATCACAAAGCGTGTAGATATCCCCGCTCTGAAGATTAAATTTGTTTATGTATTTACATGTCAGATCAGCTTATTCTAGAATATTCAAGCGTATCGAAATCACGTTGTGAAAATAATAAACAAATTCAAGTATAAATTCTGAGGTAAAGACTGTGAAAAACAGAGAGAACGAATGAAAACTTCTTAATGAGAGAAGTTCCTTGGGGAGTGGGTTTTTTCGAGTTGTCCCAACGAATGGTTTTCAGTTGAAGTTCATTTCACACCGACGGAAAAAGCGCCAGCCAACGGGCAAACAAACAAGTTAGAACTTTGACTTTCCTCATGATCGCCAAATTCGAAATATTGTTATATCCAGTCCAGGATTCAGTAAAAGCAGTCAGTGCATTCCGAATCAGCTAAGTTTTCGTTCAGTGAAGGCAACTGTCAATGAAGAGCTCAATGTACATAGATTTTATGTACGAGGTAGCGAGATGGCAAACCATTTTATTCTTGTTTTGGTTGGCAGAGCTACGTAGCCCAAGCAAGAAACAGCATAAACATCTCGAAAAAATGAGCTATAAATAACCAGGAATACACAAGCGCAAGAAGTAGATTTGTTCTCAAACTCTGCCAGAGACCAGCACTGCAGCAGCGTCTCTGCTTGAGAAAATACCGTACTCCTGAACGATGCTCGTGAAACGAATAGCTCTATTGCACTCTGATGGACAATCCCCTTCCGTGCTCTGACGCGAAAGTAAATTGGCTTACGTTCGATGCGTCGTAAGTTATGCGCCTTCTTTTCTTGAGTCGAAAGCTTCAAAAAACACCGTTTAAAGAATCAATTTCATCTCAGCGATTTATAAGTAAGCTTCACTAAGATAATTCATGTTTACTACGTCATTTCTTCCACAACTATTTTGGCTAAGCTTTGTACTTTCAAGGACAAAAATTTGTCATTTTTGCCTGTGCTCATGCGAGTGACTTTACTTTTTCCAGAGGGTTTCACACTGGTGCCAAATCTACAATTCGCCAAAGGTCGTTTGATGAGCGGAATAGTTGTTTTCTCAATTAAATAATGAATACTCGCCAAATATGGAGTCATGTGTTGTCCTAAGAAAATGCGAGAATGACTCAGCTATTTTAACTAATATTAGAAGGAACAGTCAAAAGAAAATAGCTTGTTACACTGGGGAAGGTCTGAATGAGTTAAAAAACTAAAATAAATCTTTCACAAATGAAAAAAAATATGTAAATTTTTTAGCGTAGCACGTTAAGTGTGGACTGAGTGCGTGTACTCTTTATGAAATTACACTAGATTGAAGGCTGAACATCATTTTGTGATTTTTTGTTTATTTTTGCTCCTTAATTTCGTTTAGTTTAGTTTTTCCAAGTAGTAATATCTTTTTTTTATCTTTACTTTGTATTGTTTACATTTTTTCTACATTATATATTATCTACCATTAGCCCATGTTAACGGCTGATCATGCTGATGTATTTGATGATATTGACCACATCGAAACGCTGAAATGGTACGGTGTACAGGCTTCCCACAGCTGTCCGGTATCATTCCTCAATTAGCCCTATCGTAATATGTTGTGGTTTAACAAGTCTTATTACAATGAAAAAATTATCTTCGGTGACTTCAATTATGATCTTTTGAAACGCAAAGCCTGCGAACAACTCTCAAATTTCATAAATGTCTTTCAGTCTAAATATTTCCTTCCAAAAATAACGAAGCCTACATGTATCTCATTAGAATCTGCTACACTGCTCGACAATATTTTCGTGGCAGATCCAACTGATTTTCTTACTGGAATAGTTACTTCCGGCTAATCGGATCATTTTCCGATTTCATTTATTAAGAAAAAGCCAGTCACTTGAACCAAACCACAGGCTGAAACTTACTCATATCGCTGCACGAATGAAATTAATTTGGGAGCAATGCGCACAGTTTTAGAAGAACTAATTCCAACATTGAACGTCTCTCAACAGATCAATAATGCACCGAACATTGATGAAGCAATACTAAACTTGACTAAAATTGCAACGACTGAATATAACCAAAAAAGTCATCAGGGGGCCGTAACAATCGTAATAAAAATGAAAAAGCAAGATAAGCTACTTTAATCATTTCATCATTTGACGCATATATTCGAATAAAACCTAATTTCAAACGTTTCGGACACATGCCATCATCAGTGAAAAGAATACTGAAAAGTACAAAGCAAAAAGTAAAACTAGATCATTTTAGAATGACAAATCTAAAAACAAGGCATAAAATTACGTTAATTGCGATTATCTATTTAGTATGGCTAAAGAAAATGAATTAAGAGTGTTGCTTAAACCCGGCTTAAGTCTAAAAATGTGCAAGAATTCTAAAATGCGCATTTCTGTATGAAACTGTAATTTTGCTGAGATTGAAAATTGATTGATGGAAATTGCATTGTCGCACTCGTCAGAAAGCTCTTGAACGGCGGGAAATGGGGGCTTTGATAAAATTGACCCTGTTCATAAGCTCCTACCAGAATGCTCGCAAACTTGAGTGCGAAGAGTACGGGATGTACATCCAATGTACTCTGATGCACAACGTGCACAACTAAACTCATAAACAAAAGTAACTTGCATTCCGGCAGGAAGCTTATCTTTATAATTTAAAAACGACGATATTCTAAAATTGTTAACCAATTTAATTTTAAAATTCACATCAGAAAAATACTTTGAAAACACACCAGCCAATTCTTTCTTTAACTCTCAGACTGCACATCAAAGTAAGGAAGAGATACATATGCGTCCTATGGGCGGGGTCGATGTTGCCGACTTCAGATCCGTTGTTATAGAATCTATCGAGGAATAAACGTATTTTTGAATCTATGCAACTCACGGAGTTACCATTGTTTTTAAAAAAGATTTTAAAAATCAAATTCTTGATGTAAGAAAGGGAAATTGGGACATATTTTAAATGCGCGAAATATCAACGTTGTGACACTATTAATCTTAAAAGACCACGGACAAAAGCTGTAAAAACTTAAGCCTAGTCCTGAAAAACTCTTTTTCCTATAAACAGTGCACTCGAATTTATGTGATTTATGAATAAGGCAGTCTAAAAATGAAATTTTTTGATCTTGTTCTATTTCCATGGTAAATTTTATATTTTCATGTTTTTTATTCAAATAATCCAAGAACAATTGGGCTTGAGATGATCCACGAAAGAGCAGGAACGTATCATCTATGTAACGTCTATAAAACACGGGCTTAAAAGACTCGGGGCAGGTCGACAGCCACTGAACTTCATTTTCACGTGTATATATATATATATAGTGTATATTGGCAAAAGTCGGACCCAAAGGCCGGCCCATAGCCATGCCTTCCGTTCTTTGAATCAAGCACAAAAAACGAATTGAGCACTTTTAATTCTAAAAAAAGCTTTGAAAAGCTCTCGGGAGAGGCCTATGATTTTTGTTGTAGAACTTAGGAACAGTTTTCGTAGACAAATAGCAATAGTCTCATGCAGGGGTATGTTAGTAAATAATGATTCTACATCAAAAGAAGCCATAAAAAATCGGTCTGCATCGACAAATTTCTTCAAATCTGAGAAGAAAGTATAGGAGTTGTCAACAGTAAAATCATTGGTACAGAGAGGTGACAAAACAGGTACTAAAAACTTTGCTAACGAAAAACTGGGAGCATTGTAGGACGCAAAAATTGGACGGAATTGGTACTTAGTAGTAAAATCAGGTTCATGAATTTTTGGAAGGCCATAGAGAGTACCCGGTCCAGAACCCTTGAAATAAAGCTTATTATATAAATCTTCTTCAATGCAGTTCAAGCCTTTCAATTTTCGCCAAAAGTTATTGATTTTATCTTCTATACGAGTGACTTATTTTTCTATCGGCTCAAAAACCTCAACAAACTTATTCGGATCAAATATAAGCTGTTTCATGCTGTTTAAGTAGGTCGACTTATCCAACAGAACTATTCCCCGTCCTTTGTCTGGTTTGGTAACAATGACGCTTATAGGAAAAAGAGTTTTTTAGGACTAGGCTTAAGTTTTTACAGTTTTTGTCCGTGGTCTTTTAAGATTAATTGTGTCACAACGTTGATATGCCGCGCATTTAAAATATGTATCAAATTCCCTTTCTTACATCAGGAATTTGATTCTTTAGGATATTTTTTTAAAACAATGGTAACTCCGTGAGTTGCATTGATTCAAAAATACGTTTATTCCTCGATAGATTCTATGATAACGGATCTGAAGTCGGCAACATCGACCCCGCCCATAGGACTGCATATGTATCTCTTCCTTACTTTGGTGCGCAGTCTGAGAAGTTAAAGAAAGAATTGGCTGGTGTGTTTTGAAAGTATTTTTCTGATGTGAATTTTAAAATTGTATTGGTGAAAAAATTTTGAATCTCGTCGTTTTTTAATAATAAAGATAAGCTTCCTGCCGGAATGCAAGCTACTCATGTTCATAAATTTAGTTGTGCACGTTGTGCATCAGAGTACATTGGGTGTACATCTCGTACGCTTCGCACTCGAGTTTGCGAGCATTCTGGTAGGAGCTTTAGAACAGGGTCAATTTCATCAAAGCCCCCATTTACGCCGTTCGAGAGCATTCTGACGAGTGCGAAATTGCAGTATCCATCAATCAATTTACAATCTTAGCAAAACAAAAGTTTTATACAGATTTGCGCATTTTAGAGTCCTTGTACATTTTTGAACTTAAGCCGGGTTTAAGCAACACACTTAGTTCATTTCCTTTAGCCATAGTAAATAGATAATCGCAATTAATGCAATTTTATACCTTGTTTTAGATTTGTCATTCTATAATAGTCTATTTTTACTTTTTACTTTGTAGTTTTCAGAATTACTATCACTGATGATGGCCTGTGGCCGAACCGTTTGAAATTAGGTTTTATTCGAATATAAACCTTAATTGATGAAATGATTAAAGTGGCTTATCTTGCTCTTTCATTTTGAAAATAACCAATGTTGGCTGACCATCATTCGTACAATTACACCAAAAAATAGACAGAAGCCCGAGATTACTGATGAAATCATTATTAACATTGAGAAACGTCAAGCGTACCTAACTCAGAGAACTACGGAGGGCGAATATCAAAGGAAATGTATAACAGATTCAGGATCTATGTGACAAATCAGATAAGGAAATCGAGAAAAAATTACTTAACCTCAAATTCACTCAATTTAAAACTGATTTTAAAAATCTGGCGTCTGCTTAATTCATGCTATAAACCAAATTATGCTGTTAAAAAACGATTTAGTCTAATGTTCAAAACAATGCATATTACCACGTGAAGAAAGGTATTGCTAATCTTTTTAATAATTTCTTCATAAACGTAGGAAAAATATAGCTGAAAGTATTCCTAGTGCAGCTACGGATCACTTGGAATATTTGGATCCTATTCATGAACACAACTCTTTTTTTCCTCACGCCTACCAACTCTTCCGATGTAATTGCATGTAGAAACAACTTGACAAATAAATCGAGTGGATTAAAAACGTTTTCGACTAAAGTCCTTAAAGTTATAGCTGATATTATAGCCCCGCTCACTCCCAATATTATTAACCATATCTCTTATTAGACACTTTCCCGAATTCCCTCAAAGTTAGTAGAGTAACCCCTATTTTTAAAAGTGGGGAAAAAATTTGCGTAAACAATTACAGACCTTTCTCTGTGCTACCAAATACATATTAGTGAAATATTCGAGAAAATTGTTCATAAGAAAGGGAATTCTTATTTTAAATAAAAATCATATCTTTATGATAAAAAATCTAGTTTTCGCTCTAAAAAAACAACAACACAGGCTGTATTAAATCATTTAAAATACTTTTATTCCAATATAGATGAAAGAAAATTTGTTTTCTCCGCATTTCTTGACTTCCGAAAGGCATTCGATTGTGTGGACGATAACATATATTACTCTCGCAAATCCACTGATCTTCACTCACATTGGAGGAGTTACTCATGATCGGTTCAGATCATCATATCTAACAAATCGGAAGCAAGATGTTATCATAGACGATGCACAATCAGAACTACAGACAATTAGCCATGAAGATCCACAAGGATCTGTCCTTGGGCCTCTCCTATTTTTAATCTTTGTACCAATGTCGTTAAATCTATAGCATTTTCAAATTCAAACATTTTGACGATGACTGCATGCTTTCTACAGTCCTTCCTAATCAAAATCCCGCTTTAACTGCAAAGAGTATAAATAACGAGCTCCAAATGGTTTCACTGTGGCTTAAAGCTGATGAAATAAACCTTAATATCAATTAATAAAAGTATATTATATTTTCACACAAGAGAAATATATGTTTCACGCATTAAAATTGGCGAAGGTGATTTCGAAGAAACCTGCGCATGTAAGTTCCTGGGCATTATAATAGATAAACGTCTGACCTTCAAAGAGTACATCGCTCATGTAAGTACTAAGTTATCAAAATCCGTTGGAATCCTCCATAAAATGAAAAAATTATTGCCTGAAGAAGCTTTGCAAATACTTTACCGAACGCTCATTTCACAATACATACAATACGGATACAAGTATGGCATGAAGCTGGTAAAAATGTGACCAAGAAATTCTTTACTCTGCAAAAAAACAGCCATCAGAGCGGTGAAGAAACTAGAATATAATGCTTGATGATTCAATCAGAAGCTTTTAACTACTCAAATTTCTGGGTCTCTACAAACTTTCCATATGTAATTTCATGAATAAAACACTGACCGATGATAGCGACATAGACCTCAAACAATTATCAACTCCACAAACTGGACATCACGACCATTTAACCCAAAATATAAGTGACTTCGTACTTCCATATTATTTAAAGCTCGTTTGACGCTTTTTAGGCGTCTATGAAGCTTTCAACCGATAAAGACGCTTTTTTGGCGTCTAGGAAGCTTTCAACTTAAAACACAGCATCCTCTACATTGGAACTAAGACTTAAACTCAATCCTTGCGGAGATCCGTGAAAGAGATTCCCACAAAGCTTTCAAAATAAATCTTGAAACCCTTTCCTATAGGAGTATTAATGATGTAAGATAACCAAGTCAAATCTATTCTCCTAAATGACTCATCCTGATAGGGTAATTTGCCATGGTCTTCAATGATCTTCAGTCTGTTGAATGCCAATGATCTTCAGTCTGTTCTCAAGTCATTTTTATAATATAATTTTAACATCTAGCCCATATAAACTACTTTGTAAAATTAAGCACCGAATCTCGAATGAACTAACGCTTTGATCAGTCTAGTGCGCAACTAGGTTAGGTGAATTAGGTTAAACGTAATTCTACTCCTAACAATAGCGTTGGTGGTAGGATGCCTTATAGAAGTCACTGAACTTTTTTGAGCCCTCAAGTAGCTCTACTCAAATTTGTCCATTGATGAATAAAAGAGCAAAGAAAATCGCTTTAATAGAAATCATGTTTCTTTAAAATGAACAGGGATTCTAAAATGCGAAGGTTAATTGTACCATATGCGGAAGAAATTATTTTAAAATCGTCCATCTGAACTGGAAGGTCACAACTCTCTGCATGAGAGCAAACAGCAGATTGGGGAGGGGAAAAGAGTAATTGTCTAGTTCGAAAACTCCAACCGGCATGCTCAGCCACACGAATATCCAGGGCTCGAATGGTCGAACCCACGTATTCCTACACACACCGTGCGCAACAATTTATATATATGACGGAGGAGAGCGTGGCTTTCTTTTTTATTACTGAAATGCTTTTTAAAGAAATGTGATTTCTATTAAAGCGATTTTCTTTGCTCTTTTATTCATCAATGGACTTTGCAAAAAGCAAAACATTTACTTATGTCGAATTTGTCTATTGTACTAGACTTAAGAAACCATCTACTTCTGTATCGTTTGTGGTAAACAAATTGTTTAAATTGTTGAAAATGATAACATAATTACCAGCTGAATTTTGTGAATAATGTCCCACATAATTAAATGATATTCAAGGCGACGGAACTTTTCCATGTTTCGTGCTGGCGAGAGCACACTAATTATTCTGCCAACATTATATTCGTCTCATCTCGTACGAGATAAATCTGTACTTGTGCCTTGCGGTGCAAAAATCTTAACATTCGATTTCGCTCGTCAGTCTGATCGGTTGTTTTAGAAACATCAGCCACTTTACGACGCACTTTGGTGGAAGAGAAGACTAGGCGTGTCTCAGTATTCTGCGATAATTACCTGTGTTCTGGGCGAAGTAAATTTTCATCAAATTACTACTGTGGGTTTAACGAGTGAAGACTCGTAATAAAAGCTTACCAGTGTTTTCTACGATGTTTGGCTGCTACACGTCTTGATGGATCTGCTCTGGTCATGTTTCATCTTTATTCAACGATTGTTTCAATTTGGTGTCATTAGCCGGGGAGGGAAATGGAGAGTGTTCCTCCTAACAGTACATCTATGAGAAATAAATGGGCCCCCTAATTATCAAAATTTCATTTCTAGAGCATTTCCATCTAGGGCTACAACATCTTAAGTTTTCATTCACTGAAATTAGCACGTGTTCTTTTCCATTTTATTTTCAGTACTCCCTGTTCATATTTACTCCCCTTTAAATCAAAGGCTGCCAAAATTTACTAAATGTTCATGATTATGGTATGTAATTCAGCTACGATTGTTGTTTGTGAAGTTCGTTTTAAGCACTTCTGTTTTATTTCTTCGATTTCGCCTTATGAACTTACTTGCAGCAGAAAGGTCTTCGTTTTTGTGAAAGAGATGGGTTAACAATTTTTTTTAATGTTTCACGAAAGCACGTTCAATGTAACTATTGACGGTAATATTATTTTTTGGTTGTTTCCATTCCTTGGCATAAATTCCCGTTCTTATTGGCTCAATATTAATCCTCTACGCTATTAATCCTCTACGCTATCATACACACGGTCTGCAACCAATGTGCATGTACAAACGATATTTCCAATAGTTTCTTCAGGAGTAATTTGAATAAATGTTTTTTTTCTTGAGGCTGAATTATTTGTAAATTCGTTAACAGTTTATTCATCGACCAAATTCAAGGTTAAAAATTAGTTCCCAAAACCACCTGACAGAACGGGGCACGTGCGTTTAGTAATGAACAACAAATACGAACGCTCAGTTGAGTCATTTCTCTGCACGCCTTCAGCAATAAAAAACCTACTAGCCTATGCAGTGTAGAGACATTTGTTTAAAAGTTTGAATGAAATATCGGATCTGCAGATTTCGTAAACTTTCAGCTACCATAGCCAGTGAGCGTAAAGTTGCTCAGAGTTTCAGCCTTTTACTTCATGCTTCTCCTGAAATTGAAGGCATAATTTGATGAATTCCTAAGGTATTTGACGTAGCAATCCCTTCAGCTTCAAAACTCCTAACTATTTGAACAATATCATCGCTATTACGTTTGCTTTACATTGGTAATTTGCTGTCTTCGAAGTGATTCCATTGGCTTTGTAAAGCTCGGCTCTCGTTTGGGCTTGTAGTTTGAGAAGAAGTGTCGTCTCAGCTGAACCAGGTCTCCGAAGAGGGAAGTCGTTTTTCCCTCTCCATTGAAGCCAAGGAAGACCGATGAGAGCGAGTGGCTAGGCCTTCGAAAGAAGCCAGCGAACACCATTTGTTTCCATTTGGCCCAATGAGTGACACAGATGGTTGCTGCTCCCGAACAACCGTGCCTGTCGCTATACCTGTACTTCCAACTCTTCATCGCCAACCTGACATCGAGAATGCAATGTGAGTAAAAATGTACCACTAAAGCCTTTTGTTTTCGGTGTTAATTATTGTTCGGTCTTAAATTATTAAATTAAAAAAATAATGGTTCGGTCTTAAATTATTGCATTTAAGAAGCAATTGACGTTTAAGAACGAGAAAGAAAATTTGAATTTAAAGTAATAAAACATAAAATGGCGCTACTAGGGTACCTGCATGGTGTACTACATAGATTAAAATTTCATTGGTAACACTTATTTTTCATTGGAACATGCCATGTAATATTATTTGTTCTTTCATTTTCTTTCTCTTTACTTGCAGAGATATACACGAGATGCAAGGTTTTCAAAAACTGTAACCGATCAACTCAGAATGAAATAAATGATGTGGAGTTGATTGGAGTTTATGCCTCTGTTTCCTAGGAATGGTGTAGAGTAACCCGAAATGTGCTGCAAATTGTGACTTGTTTATGCCTGGTTTTGGAAAATCTCATCAATGGATTCTAAAAATGTGAGATTATATCAAAGTCATTTTATCCTTCTAACTGTGTCGCGTCATTGACAGTCAAACATTTGATAAAAACAGCATTACTCTCTAAGAAGACCATTGCAGTTATTAAGCGGTTTAGAAGCAGCTATGCGGCACTTGTAAATCACATCCCGATCAAAATTTGATTCAGACAGAGTTTTTGCCTGACATGTGCGTCAAACAGGAACGGGAACGGCCAATTTTTTCCTTTGCGACAGCATGATCTAAAATTAATCTTATTTTGGTGATGCATCATGTCCTGTCACCGGGTGACATAAGCTCGGAGTCAGTATACAGTTTCGATGAACGCCTGTGTATATGGAATGAATTCTGCTAATATTAGGTGATCGTTGAAAATATGCGACGACTCAACGTGGCCAACAATTTTAGTTCAAAGAATGACTGACAAATAATGGCCAGTACTCCATTTTCTCACTCATGAGCAACTAGCCTTATAAGTTATTCATAATTTCGATAATTATCGCCCCAAAGAGACGTTCCTTTAAAACCGTGCGCCGCTATTTCCTCCAAAACTTTCCCGTCCTACTGCTCGGTGCCCGCTGTTGGTAGTAGAAAATGAGCGCCCCTCCATTGTGTTTTTTATTGTTATTTTAATGAATGTTAAGAAAGGAGCCATCCTGCGCTTATAATTAGCCACCAAGTGCTTGGCTCTCTGCTCTCGTTACCACAATTTGAATGAAATAATTCCTTGTAATAATGAGTGTTTTGAAGCCATTCCGGACAGCCACGGTTCGTGAGGAAGATGTTTTAGACTTTGTACTATTTCAGCTTTTTGTCCCTCATTTCACAATAATTTATTGACATGGTGCCTTCCTAACCTTAACTAGCGTAACATCTGTCCAACTTTAGCTAACTTCACGCCCTACAGCATCAGCAAGTCGACACACGTTCAGAAGCAATCTGTGATACTCATCCAATTGCGGCATCTAGCAGGCAATAGGTATAGGTTATAGGCCTATCGATCCTATGCTACAGGGACAGGCGCTTCCGAGGGATGATATTGTTAGGTTTCGTCAGCTTTAGATAAACGTTCGTGACTTTTATCTTTCGCGCGCACTTTGTTTTTCAGTTTTCATTCACCCTTCGCCATCTCTTCGTTGCCTTTACTTTCTCATCTTTCTTAACTTACCGTTTCCATGCGCAGGTTATACTGTGAGGGACACACGTGCATAGATTCCATACTTTTCTTAGTCCATACTGAATGGCCTCTTCTCTTTCTTATGAGCCTACATCTTTGCTACGGAAACGGAGCTTTAAACTAACTTCCATACTAAGCCTACACTCGCCGAGACTAGTGGTAATTTTTGCTCATCATTGCCATATAGCCATTTACTTTACACCTAGCGAGTCACGCTGAGTCGTTTGCAAAGCTCACAACTCGGCAAATCGCTGCTGCTCTTTGTTTTGCTCCGTGCGCTGCCATGAGTCTGGCAATGTAATCGGTCAGATTTGCTTAATGCGCTTACGTAAGAGGTAATAAATTGAGCAAACACTATCACTGCATTTCACTCTACGGGAAAAGTGCACTCGAGTTTCATTCCTCTAGCGCTATCTCTGGTGCCGTGATGGTGAAATAGAACTTAACGAGGAATAAAGGGTCGTCATTAATGAAGGTTCCAGCACCAGGACGCTTAATTAGCACTTGATCCCTCATTAGCAGCGGATATCAAGCGAAGGCTTAAATGATGGTCCCCTGGATTTGTTTCTTAACTCAATTCATTAATGACAGGAACAGCATGTACGGCGTGTTGACGCTGTGGGCCAGCTGGGCAGCTCCAATTTCTACATTGCTTCAATTTAATTCTTAAAGATTCAGCTCCCTGCAAGCATTTAAATGCGCATTTTACGTTTACCGGGCTCGGAAAGAGTAAAATCAAACGAAAAAGAGCGATGTGGAATTTATTAATTTGCTCTGACACCTGTGAGCAGAGGTCGTATTTTCAAACATTTTGCGTTGTCCTAGCGCTAGAGCTCGCTGAGTACATGCTAGTTTTTCTCGATAAAAATCCTCTAGTTGGAACTTTCTTGTAAAATGCTCAAATGTCCATCATCTGGCAACCCTTAGAGTCTTTAAACGTGGAGTCTTTTGCAATAAAAAAGGCGCAAGCGGAGATAAAACAACAATCAGAGCAGCCAAGTCGACATGGGAACTTTTACTGCAGGCTACATCGTTTTACATCGTAAAGTGCTTAAAAATAGGGCGCTACGTTTACCTATTTGGTGGAATTTTAATTTAGTGTCAAATGTTTACTTGTTTACACATTAGTTTACTTGTTGAATGCGCTGTTGATTTTCTAGAGGAATTCTATCTTGAAGAAAACTGAGATACAGTGAATGGAAAGACGAGAGCTTCAATTGTTTGCACACTGGGCCTGTAGTACAAAATGAGCAACAAATCATAGTTTAGCGTGCGTCATACAGACTGGAATGATGTGTGTAATAAGTCTCACAAGTCTTCTAGACTTTGATAAAAGATTTTCATTCCACCATCTGTTACTGTATTCTTAGCTTTCGATCTCGATGTCATGTATTTGTCTGATAGCAGTGAATTTTGGCCCAAGAGTGCTTGTATCTCTTTCGTGTTTTTTTTCTCCAGAGTTGTACATTTCGAAGCTGCAAACGCGGTCAATTTTGTGAACTGTTATGAGCTTGTGAATCGCAATTTCGTGACTAATTTTTTCGACTCGACAGTTACTGCAGAGTCAAAGTCGTGTCACATCATGCTGATGCATTTAAATATATCTTCCTGTTTCATTATAGAATTTTTCTCGTGATTTCATTCAAAAATGCACATCGAACGGAAACGAATGCAGTAAATTTCCATGATTAAAAAAAAAATTATTTCTGCTCTTTATTTAACTTTTGCTTCTAAATTTTGGCAATTGACGTGTTTTCTCAGGAGTGGTGGCAACTATGCTTTCAAAATTGTGTTATTGTGGTTTCCCATCTGCGACAAGATTTGGTGTGGCATGACCGTTTCTGACATCCACTTTTGAAATGATCGTATTACGAGTATAACGTTCACCCGGACAGGGGTTGCTAATAGCGTTACAAACAGTACTAAATAAACTGTATTTAATATTTTAATGGAACATAGCTTACTCGCCAAAATCTGATCCAATCCTTTTCTTCCGTAAATTTTTACCAGCATTTTTCAGAACTGACAACGAATGGGAAATATGTTTGTTACCTTGAATGGAGTGATTTAAAAAAGGAGATTTTGAATTCTCACTATCTGTAGCTGTATTCACTGGGTAATTGAACAAAATCTGTGAATTTTGGCCAGATACAGGACCTTAACATGTATTTCCTACAGCTTGAGGTGTACTGAAACAACTTGATCTAGGTTGACAGCATCGGAAGCTTACATCGCTTGGGTTCATCTTAGAAAGAGACTGGTGATGCAGAGGTGACTTTCGTTAAAGTGGCTTCGGTGCACTGACAACTAAAACGCAAAAAAATACGAAAGGTTTTTGAACGTCCATCTTTAGATGAACAAATGGAAACTTCGCTGGTGTAAAAGAAAACTAGGGAATTTTATTGCTGTAAAGACCATGTTGTCGGGTTTGAACTTTAAAACTAATAGTCTAAAAGTTTCTCCATATTTTGTGACGGAACTTGTTATCATTCGCGTTTTGATTTCATGCCCCTCACTTTCTTCTGCCTTCCGTGGGCTTGGCGAGTATTTTATTTTATTTTTTTCCCATTACTACTTCCATTCACCTCGCAGAAGCTTGATGATCAGCGCGTACAATTCCGACGTTTCTTTCAGTCCTCCGCGAGGCGCATCGATCGCTTCAACTTTAAATTTCATTAAATTAATTCGTGAGCAAATGGATGCGTTATTTTTACTCCATATCAAGAACTGATGTAGATATTGTACGAAAAAATTATAACGGATCTGACACTTGGTATCATTAAATGCAATAGAACTGAGTTACTTAAGGAGTTTTTTACGCAGTTGCTTCAGTAAATTGTCGGTTCAAAACTCAAATTTTATCCTGCTCTGGGCGTTAATCAGAAATTTCAAGGGAGAAGGCATAGATGTGCGTACTCTATTAAAATTATGCATGAAAGCGTCAAATTCATGAATGGGAAAATTTACGAGGAGTCAAATTATTTTTTCTTGCACCTGCCGTTCGTATGGGAACTTCATTTTCTAGGGAAAAACCGTGTTTAAATTGACAATGATATTATTGATGGCAGTACGATAACGTCAGGACGGGCCCCTGCAGCGCGGCTGCGCAAGCTTCCCTCGCACGGTGTGGCGCCCTCCTCCTGATGTTGCTGCTTCGTCTCATTTGAAATAATTCATGACCCCAATCCAGATAAATTTTTCTCAAATCTTATTAAGAGTGACAATGAATATAAAGAGTAAGTTTCACCTCAGACATTCCCTTTTTGGTTGGTTTAAACGCAACGGATACAGCTCAATTTTGCCAAGAGTCTTCAAACCTCTATCAAACTATCATTAGAGGTACTTATTCTTGAATTAGTTTTGCTTCTTCAACCCGTGCCAGTTTCCAATTTTTTAAAATCTTATTCTATTATTAAATTGTATATTACATTATATAATATTGTGTATTTAATTACTATGACATTATTAATATTTTATTCTAGTTCTATTCTAATTATGCCAGTTTCCAATCTTTTTCTAACCAAGCTAGTAGAATGACAGTTAAAAAAAAACAGAAATTTTTTTGTTTCTTTTTGCCCCAGTTGAATTTATTTCCAATAGACGTGTGAGAGTGTTTATTCTGAATTAAAATGTACCAACAGAAATATTTTGCACCGTTTTAAGTATTAGGGCCGACCTGGGAAACTTGCTTACATCGCATCATAAATATGCCATGCACGCTCACTCGAGTTTCTTGGGTGAATTTTTCCCGAGCAAATTTGAAGTTGATCAAGTTTGGCCATCGCGGTGCTCGTCCATCTTCGGGAACGAAACTTACCGTTTAAATATCCATCGAAAAAAACACACTTACAGAAAACGTGAGAAATGCAGAAATACAAAACCTTTTCTCAGAAAATCGCCAGAACGTCGTAAACGTCTAGTGATTCGTTTTCCAAAGCACTGTTCATTCGTTTCAGCGTGAGTTTGTCGTTTTTTTTGTATAATTTTTCACAGTAATTATTCGTAATAGGAGTATGATCTGACTTTCAACTAGATTCGTATCTGAACGCTCATAGTCCTATTAAATCATTGGAGTATTCATTTAAAATAACAGGCAGTGAAAGGTATCGGTGTGCCTATTGTTTCTGTAATAGATTTCAAACCTTTCCGAAAAGACGTATATAATGAAGACGTATCACAATATTATGATTTGTAACAGCAAATTCGTTCAATATGCTTTTCGTTCTTTGTTTTGATACTTCGGTCCTTGGATGAGATAGCAACGGTTCCAAATTTAGAGAAATAAGAAGAGCAGTGGCCAAAACAATTTTAATTCATCCATTTTTTAAATGACATTTTCCTCTGGCTCAAAGGCTCAACTTCTTAGATGAAATCATTCATACTTACGTCACATTCAGCTCTCCGTTAGTGCTGCTTTGTATCATATCAATATTAGCATGAATGTAGCGAGCCGCTGTGTGCGATGGAACATTGACCGCAACTTCAGTGATGGCTGTTGTTCAGTGGCTCCTGAGGCGACGCTGCGCCTCTCAGGCTGCAATTTGGGAGACTTGCAGGGCAACTTTGGCTAATCTTAGCGACAATTCGAGGCGCTAACTCCTGTTACAGAGCAACTATATCTTGTTAAGCAAGAATTACTTTCTAATTCTACTTGCCCTAGTTTGCATACAATGACCACCGAGTCTCGAAAGGTTGTCCTTGACACTCCGATCGCTTATCGCCGTCGATTGTGAAGCTTTATTATCGGTTTAGTTATTGTAAGGAACGAGTGATATGTGGCCTGAGGCATAAAATTTCGTGGCTGTACAGTTCAATTTCATGTGGCCACACTTTCATTAGTTTTAGGAGTAAATTAGTACGTGCCAAAAATCTACACTATGATAAGCAAGTTCTTAAAATCCGGCATCTGTACTGCAAACCTGACAAGAAGTTTCACTTTACCTTCTCAATATCCTGGATATTCCTGAAATACTTAAACTAACATTTTGCAGCTTTAAATTGTGTTTCTCTTTTATTTCTCGTTTAGTTACAGCCGATTTGACTGTCACATTTTCGCTTCGTCCAGTTTACTTTTGTAACCAATGTCCGCATCGCACATACACTTTCGCTCAAGGTGACACCAGGTATTATTTAGATTTCGAAACGTCGATAACTCGCATAAACATTTGGGTTGATGAACTAATAAGTAATATTCTCTATAATCTGTTTTCGCATTAGCTTTCTTGAAGTACGACGAGCTTGCTTCGACCCACTTACCGGCCTGTTCAGACGCAATGCGTTGCAAAGAGACCATGGATGGAGATTTTTCAATGCGAGTAAGAGTTACCAGTAACAATGTAAAATTTAGTTTTTCTGCCACTAGTCTACTATTTAGGCGTTTGCCTCATTTTATGTATGAGTTCAGGTGCATAAATGAGTTTATTTTGAAGTACAATTTTCTTGCCACTCCTTGAGACAGAAACTTGCGATGACTGAAATCTAGGAACGTTGATGTGACATAACACACCATGTCATATATACTGAGACTCCATTTGGTGCTTGATGCTTGCGACGAACATCAACTGAACAGAGCGTGGTCTTGATTTTGAACTAAGCCCTCCATTCTTTTCTTGAGACCTGCTTGGTGCTTGGCGTTATCAATGATGGGCTTTGATGCGGAAAACGCATGGAGGCGGTATCTTGGTATTGAGGTCCTGCCGGGCTTTGCAAATGCTGCCTATGTAATCACGACCGCAATCTCCCAGGGTGGAATTTGAATGTTATCGAGGACTGTCGATGGAGAGATCTGTTTGAGCCCACGAGGCTCCTTGCTCTTTTTATCGGAACTACATGCAGGCGATCGTACTTCAAAGACCTCGTTATACGCTTAGCCTCGGAGACATGGGAGCGAACAGCTTCCTTTCTGCTTGTAATAATTTCAGGGCACTGTGTAATGAGGTTGTTTTTTTTGTACACATTAATGTTGTGAAATTTTTGGCGAATTATAGACTCTCAGCAACTTTCGAGACCAGGTTTATGTGAGTAACGCACTTTCAAATACTTTCAAGCCCGTGGGATGCTCCTCTCTTTCTTGAGCTTATGATGTGCGAGGGAGCTCTGCACTGACTGTGCGAGGGTGAATATTTGATTGCGTAATTCAGTAAAGGAAGGAATATATTTACTGAAGGGAAGAACATATGTTGAAGTAAGTGATGAGTGATGCTGAACGGAATGATGAGAGATGGTGAACGCTATAATAAGTAACGGTGAATTGAAAAATGATTGATGGTAATAGGAAAAGTGAGTGATAGTGAAGAAAGAAGAAGTGATAGTGAAGAAAGAAGAAGTGATGGTGAAGAGAAGAAGAAGTGACGGTGAAGGGAAGAAGAAGTGATGGGGAAGGGAAAAAGAAGCGATGGTGAAGGGAAGAAGAAGTGATGGTGAAGAGAAGAAGAAGTAATAGTGAAGGGAACAAGAAGTGATGGTGAAGTGCAGAATAAGTGAGGGTGAAGTTAAAAACAAACGAAAGTGAAATGAAGAATAAGTGGTTTTGAATTGAGGATCAAAGAGAAGAATGAAATGTTCACGGTTGCTTAACAATGAAACTTGTTCAAAAGAATGTACTTAAATCTCGATATTATGCCATACTCGATATTATGCCAAAGAGGCGTTCTATGATTTTCCTGTTTGTCCTTTCGTAAAATTTTGTCCACTTTCCAGTATTTCAATGAACTAGGTGCTCTTCCTACGTTCAACTGAGAAAAAGATGCAAACCGTCACTGCAGGCCGTGCGCTTAAAAGTCTGGGACGCCTCTTGTGTTCTTCCAGCCTTCTTTAAGTCGTTGTAAATTTTGCTGTAGACAAGGCCCTCTTGAGGGTAAATTGTCCGGAAGTTTGAAGCCACCGAAGGTTCAGCACTTCAAGCGCTTTTACGACCACACTTCATTAATGAGGGTGCTGTGTATTTCATGCAGCGCTCCTGCGTATGCAACTCGAGGCCTCTACGATACTCCTGTCGTGAATTGTTCTCTGAGAATGTTGACAATGATGTAGGGACACTTACTCAAATAGAAGTTTAATCAGTTTAATCTACTGTACTTAATACTGCATGTGGGGTATCAAGAGCCTAGCTTGTGGAGTGCAGTTTAAGTCCCAGTAGCTATTTATCATACAACTTTCCTGAAACAATTCTCCTAGTGCGCCAGCAGCGCGATGAAGATTTGTTTTCCTCACTGGTGATTTAAAGCAATTTTTGAACAAAAATGTAAAGTACAATGTACAGTTTCTGCATAAAATAATCAGTTGTAAATTGGAAACCCACGTGATTTTGCAGTGGACTCGAATCTCATTCGGTCATGGGAAAATTTGGAGAGCTCGTGTTGATGTAGAGAGCTCCGCTTGGTCAGCGTTTACGACCACCTCGTGTGCTACGCTTCAGTGAGCTGCCTGGCTTTGGCTATGGGAAGTTTCTGAAACGCTGCCCTTCAGTGTCATGTTATGCATTTTTGCATCATTTTGAGCCTCGCAATTCGACTTTAAGAAGTCAGATTGGGTCGAAGCAAGCTTTCAATGCTAAACAATACGTGGACTTATCCTTTTAATGACGAGAAATGTTAGCGATCCACGAGGCATGCACCTGCAAATCTTGAGGATAGTCACTGCTTGACAACACAGCTGTTCCATTCCCTTCTGAATCAAGAAGTCGAGCTTCGTACTCATAAGAATACTTCTATTCGCTTTGACAAAATTCTAAGCCCCCTCATGAGGCATAAGCAATGTGTTTTGGTGAGTTATGTTTTTCTACTGTACGTTATGGGGACTGGCACCTCCAGGGAATATTTACTTAACTCATCTGTACGTTGGTCTTCGGGACTTGTGTGTTTCGTGTCTACTTTACTTCTTTCACTTTTCATCCTATCTTAGTTATCTCTTATTTGCACTTTCTTTTCTATCATTCTCCACCTACTGTTTCAATGCTCTTGGTATCATGGTGAGAACACTTTTTGCTCATTAATTACCTACTTTTTACGTTCCTTGCTGAATAGTCCTTTCTCTTTGCTTTCTTTAGATTGATTTTGATGTGGTTGTGAGTATCAAACTAATTTACGATCATTTTTAAGAAAGATCCTAAAGCGATAGGAGAAAACAGCTTTACTCACAGAGCCTTCAGCTGCGAGAAATAATTTTGTACGCTTGAAAACAGTTGCTGTGGGAACGACCTACATGCATCTACCACAGGACGATCTAACAATGCCAGATCGAAGTGCTGCCATGAAACCCTTGCTCCTCGAGGCTGCTAGGAAGAAAAACCGCTGGATTTTTACGAGAAATGTAAAATTATCACCAAATCAATTGCAGAAGGTGGTATTATGTAGCTAAAATACATTCAGGCTGGTTAGAAGGAACATCAATACCGTTTGTCTCTTCAGTAATACGTCCAGATTAAAAAATGTGAAACACCAACACAGTGTGATAGAGTGGGGAGCCATTAGAAGTAGCAAGAACAAGTGCGGACTTCCATTTGAGGTTACTGGGAAAAAATTTTTCGTGTCTCGATTTTTTAGACCCCAGCCAGTATTTGGAGTTACTGTAGCCAACTCTTCTGTCTCGTGCAACTTCTCTGTCATTTGTAGGTCTTCTGTCTCCTGCAACTCCTGTCTCCGACTGTTACAAAGTATATTGTATTTTCACTGCTGCAAAGTATTTAGAGAAATATCATGAAGTTATACTCTATCCCTCAAAGACTTTTATTCCATGAAGCAATATCTCGCTAATGCACTCCGTCTCGAACTGCAATAAGAATGCGCTATTTGCCCCGTCGCAAGATCTATTTCTATTCTACTGAAAATATATTCTAGAATAATAAATCATTCAGTTCCTCCCGCTCTGGTGTGGGAGTTTCAGATCCATTTAGCACGCATTTCTGTTTGCTTAAAAATTGCTTCGGCATTTCCGTACAATTGCTCCTCTTGTTTACCTGTTTTTGTTGCTCAACCTATGAGGAGGTATGCGATTTATTCATTGATCCTGTGTTCTGATGAGAATTACACTAATGACAATTCTCCTTCAGTAAATCATTGAGAAAAATTTCTCCAGTTAAAGGAATGATTCGTGAGCAACAGTGCTGAAAGTTTTTCCCCCCGTCGTTCTCCCTGAAGATCGCTGTTTCTGACAAAAACGTGTATATTGTGAAAATGTTTCCCAATTTCGTGTAGGCTATAAGTTTTGTGATTGAAGACAGAGCTCATTTCTGTACGGAAACCCGTTCTCTTTATGGCAACAGATTCAGAGACACCATTGACGCAGGCAAGTCAATTGTGCACATGTCTACACAGGGTGACATCAGCAGTTGAAGCGATCTATCCTTCATATCCTTCGTTTCACAGATGTGGGATAATTTTCTCCACGACGCGAAACATCGACAGAAAATCACATTAAAATACTTTTTAGCCTGTACCTGGGTCCCCTCAGGGAGATCTAAAGAAATTAGTACACACGGAAGGAAGATGGGACGTCCAGAAATGGTTTGATAGGCCTTATTTTCGTTGAAATTGAATAAGAATATGTTTTTGTTCTGCTCTGGTCAATTTTTTTATTTCACTTTAGTTTTTTTTTTCAGCACCAGTCACTTTTCTACAACTTATATTTTGTTTTTCATCATAGCCGTGTGTCTAGCGGACCTGAATCCGTGTGGGAAACCCGGGTTCGAGTCTCGGCGCTGGTGGCGATTTTCTCTGTTGGGTATAGGAGAAAAAATTATCAGCACAATACCCCACTCTACCCAGGTGTCTGAAATGGGTACCGGTCTTTGACCGGGGGAAAGCGTCATGGCGTCCTGGTGTTAGTTATAAGGCATTTGAAAAACCAATGTAAAAGGTGATATGTATCATGCTTCAATTTAAATAAAGCATCCGTAGATGCCGATGTTTGTTTGTTTTTAAACTTCTTCCGATCTTGCTGTTCCTGCAGCCTGGATGTCAGGCATAGTTTCTCGTTCCCTTAATTCTATACTAGCTAGAGTCTTCCTCTCTTGTTAACTTCTGTGTTGTGATTAGGGAGGATTAATTAATACGTTGACTGCGACGTGAGCCGTATTTGGTCACTGAGGAAGTTTTCATCATGCTGCTGGCCAGCCAGTCGTCACTAATTCAATTTTCAAAAATACTTTTTCACAACTAAGTAAAAATACGGTTTAGCAATTTTCTGCATTTTCAACATTACTCACTACAATTAGCTTTAAATTTGAATGAAAACATAAACCTAAGTTTTATCTGCTGCATTCAAATTGTTAAACAAGCATATATCCTAATCTTTGAAATTCTAGTTCGCTTGATAACACAGCTCTGGAAAGACGTTGCCAGTATTAAGTATACTTGTACTCTGGTCAAAATGCATGTAATGTGAATGCTTCAGCTCTTGATACTGTATTGTAATTAAGCAAATCGTACTTAAATATAACGGTCAAGGGAACCATGCATTCTAATTAGCAAATGATCGCGAAAGCTGTCTACAGAAGATTTATCAGTGTTTTAGTATCATTACATTATGGTCAGCAAAATTGTTTTGCTGTCGCGGACAAAACCAATTTCACCAAGAGTACATCTTCAGTTACATTTGCTATAATAGTTTCTGTGCCTGTGGTCCAGGTTACTCTCGATAAATCAATCAATTATGTCTTTGCTTCACAATAAAACACTCCTGTAGTATATAGCTGGGAAAGTCACGCTACTGCTACCATTTGAGCCTTGTGAAAAGGAATTAATTTCTGCGTGAATTTGAAAAACTTGTGGGAATAATACCCATATTTTTGAAAGAAGTACCTCCGTTCTCAATTTCATTTCCCATCTAGTTGTGTTTTCCTGAATTCATCGTTTTTACTTGTCACTGAGCCCCTGGAATGTAATAAGTCTTTATTTACCCACTCAGCGGCAACATCCGCCGTTATAAAGAAATCACCAAATTCATTTAAACTTATTGGAAGAAATTGAATAAAAACAATGAAAGAAGGAAGGAAAACCTGGCTAGCATAAGCAACAAATACGCGAACAGATAAAAATATTAGTGCAAGGGAGGAAAACTGACTTACTAAGTTAAAATGTCAGCGGATACAAGTTTAAATGACTGAATTGACTGGCAAACACAGATGACATGGACAGATAGGTGAGCATGGAAGTATAAAACAGAATGCTACAAAGTTACGGAATGAGGGAAGGAAAGAAGGTAACCATGCGACGTGCGTCAACTGTTGGCGCGTGAAGGATCACCTTCCATCAGATCGGAGCTCCAATCATGCTTCGTTTGCAAGGTCAGCAGAAACTCAGGCCCTGGGAACTCTTCTTCGTGGATCTCGTAACCCAATTTCCAAAGCTGCTTCTAAGGAACGGAATGCAGCGACGAAAAATTGATGCTCAGTAACGTCGAATTCTCTGCATCATTTAACACCGTAAGCGATCCAAAGATGTCGCCCCATCTGCGTGTTGCCGACAGGCTGCCGAGGCTTTAAAGAAACCTGTTTCACAAAAGTTTACGTCTTGGCGGCGAACCAATACGTAAGAAGTATAGCCTGCTACATCTACGTGTATCCTTTCACTGATGAAATACCTTTCTTGGTGTTTGAGTATTAATTATCTATCGATGTGTGTGACGAGCAGCTGCGTTTTTATGAAAGGGATGTAATAGATAAGGACATTTTGAAGAAATACGTTCAAATGACACTTTCAAAAATTCAGGGCAAGCTGGGTCTTTCAACGACCTTCTGCGCACATCGTAGATGGGAAACAGAAATGTTCTGTACTCTTTATTCATCATGTTCTTCTATCTTCACCTGATTCTTGCCATGGATTGCACTCTAGGAAATCAGTCCCCTGCGTGTTGCACCCGGCATGACTGGTGAGGTTTCCATGTCAACTTCTGTCGCATGCTGTGCAGGTTACTGGTCTGAGTATAATTTCTTATAATCTTATAGCTAAAAGCATCAACTACGGGGGGAAACTATTTTTTTCCCTCAACTAGTGAGGCGCACATACACGAGCGAAACTTTTTTGGTTATTAGCTTGAGCTGAGAGCTATAAATAACATTTTCCGTCGTATACTGGAATTTTGCGAGAGCATTTTGTTTCATGCGCTGTTAAATTTCTCGTTAATGCTAACCTTAAACGAGTTACTCATTCTCGAGCGGTGTTGATTTTTTTGTCTTTTTAGTCTATACTTCGTCGCTCATACCCAGGTGTGTGTTTCAGCTGTTTTGTGCTACTCTGTTGTTTTGTGCTACTCTGTTGTTTTGTGCCACTCTGTTGTTTTGTGCTACTCTGTTGTTTTGTGCCACTCTGTTGTTTTGTGCTACTCTGTTGTTTTGTGCTACTCTGTTGTTTTGTGCTACTCTGTTGTTTTGTGCTACTCTGTTGTTTTGTGCTACTCTGTTGTTTTGTGCTACTCGGTTGTTTTGTGCTACTCTGTTGTTTTGTGCTACTCTGTTGTTTTGTGCTACTCTATTGTTTTGTGCTACTCTGTTGTTTTGTGCTACTCGGTTGTTTTGTGCTACTCGGTTGTTTTGTGCTACTCGGTTGTTTTGTGCTACTCTGTTGTTTTGTGCTACTCTGTTGTTTTGTGCTACTCTGTTGTTTTGTGCTACTCGGTTGTTTTGTGCTACTCAGTTGCTTTGTGCGGATGTTATTAATCACGGAAATGAAGCTTGTGCGATGGTTTCATGTCTATTCAATACGAAAAATAAATCACAGCTAAATTGCTCCCGTTCTTCAATAAGTACAAAATCTGCCACTAATAGAGCACTATTAAGAAACTCAGTGACACGCATATCCGCGAGAGGAACTGCTTTAGCGCCCTTGCGAACTGGAGCTGCTCTGGAGCGCAGCTATCAACAATAAACACTTTGCTCATGAACAACATCGCCATCGTAAATAATCGAGGAAATTTTAACACTCCACATAAGTGGCAGTGCTCAAAATCCTGCCGTTAATAGCTGTGCCAAATGAGGCAAAACTCCACCGAGCAAAGTTAAAGTGCGGTGATGGATTTCATAACGCCTCTTTTGCGAGTCTGTCAGCTGCATCTATTTGAAAATGGCGATATTTACCTACGAGGCTAGTTTTCCTGAACGGCCAATTTGAATCCGAGAATAGAATTTCATTTAATTTATGACTAATGGTTGATTGTTACCGGAATTTTGAAAGAGAACTAGGGTTCAAAGCAAAAATTTTGTGCGTTTATTTTCTACGGAACAACTAACGATGAATGGTGCATGCATAAATTTAAGCAGAAATAAAAGGAAAGGGATTTTTCATGACGACTGCAAGGAGTAATGGGGACAGTGTAAAGTTTTTACGATGTGCTTAGACGGGACGCAGTCGCTTATGTTGATTCAAATAATTACTATCAAAATCTTTGCCATCAAAAGCTTTCTTATAGCGACATCGTGTTTTACAAGCATCCGAATACAAGAGCAACGACTACGTAGTTACGACAACAGTACACGTACGTTCTGCGCAGTAAAACTGACCGGAAACCTCAGTTTGCAATCCAGGACTCGTTTAAAAACCTACACTTCGAAAAGTCGTTTCTGCTAAAAGCCTCACTGAGCATGACTGTATTGTAAGCGCTCGGGAGCTGGACAACTGTCGTCTAACATCGATCGAAGAGCGAGCGCGAAGCCTCATAAAGAGTGGAGCTGCAGGCCAGGAGTCTTTGTCCGAGATGTCACAGAATGTTGGTGCCGGCACTGGCAGGAACCTTACAGCCTCCGGCGAAGCAATTTGCTCGACAGCAGCTCCTCAAAAGCCTGCACCTTCCTGGTGATGCCTGCGAGAAAAGAAAACGTTGCTTAGTTGCTCTTTGGCGAAATAAAAAATGTTGCTTTGATGCTGAACACAGTATTTGTGATACGTGTTTCCGTCAACAGGAAATGGGAGACAATGTCTAGATCGGACAGAGTAATAGCTCCGTAATGGTGCACGAAAGTAATTGTGATTTAGGAGCTTAAGAAAAAGAAGATGCTATTAGTGCTATCCGTTTTGAGTGTCAAGAACCAAAGTATTTTTCAAAGTTACCGTAAAAAACGACCTATGTAGAGAGTGAGTTGTAAGAAATTGTACACCTTTGTATCTGATGAACATAGCGCTTCTCGATGACGTGATTATCTACTCGCAATGTTGCGATGGGCTTAGATTCGTATTAAGACATGTCGTTCTATTTCTCCTTCTTGCTTATGCGATAAGCTGTCGTCTTGTGTGACTTACTTCTAATGAAGCGTCCTCAAAATTTTATTGATTCATTTTCCAATTTTTATAATTTTCAAAAGTCCTGAACTTCAATACTGGAGGAAAATAGTTCGAAGAATATTGATAGCAGCACTGGGAAGCCTTTATAAATTGCTCTAACATTGACAATTTGTTGCTTATGCAGATGCTGTCTTATTTTCTAAAATAAAATTTGATGTCAGTTAAGGCTATTTAAGAATAACAAAAAATACTTTTCGATGAAAAGAAAAATGTTCTTAATTACATATTTCACGAATCAAGTTCTAACCTTCACTGTTCAGGGAACGAATGAAATTATAGAAAGTCTCATTTAGGCGAGACAAAATCCTGGAGTACATTCCACGAATTGTCTGATGCAAATTTATTTGAAATTAATAAGAAGTAGCGGAAAAAAGACTTTCAAAGTACATGTAAATTAAGATTTTAAGAACTCCTCTTAATTTTTCTCTTCACTCCAATATCGTACTGAATCAATCAAATCATCTAAAAATGTTTTCGCTGTGAACTAGCAGCACAAACCAACTTTTCGCAGGAGCTGCAATGTGATAGCACACTGACAACGGGCATCAAAATAAATATGAGATGTATAAGATTAATCATACGTCATCCTGAAGTAGTTTTTTGAGGTAATTTAGAGAAATTCGTTAGTTGTGTTGGCGAGAGGATAATTTCTTGCCAACTTCGCCACCGTCGAACGTTTCCTCGATGCCCCTCAGCGTCCCCAGCTCTGCTAATCGTGCTGGTTCCTAGTTGGAAAACTTCCTGTTGCGTTTCTTTAATTTTATTTTTCATTTATTCTTTATTTTTCATGGCTAATTATCGTGTCTAAGCTGTAGATTCATCGGATGTGGAAAACTACCAACTGCATCGACGTTTAGCGTGAGTGTCTTCCACCCTACACCACATTGTAAAATTCTAATTTTTTGTTTAATTTTTACAATTTTGTTTAATTTGCTTGGGTGACCTCGTTTCGCACTTTCGTCAACGACAGTTAATGTAAATACACAAGGTATTCAATATCTCATCGTAAATTTGGAGTATATTTTATATTTTCGTATCTGCAGTAAATGAATGCATTCATGCAACGCTTATGTTTACCCATCAGCTCATCTAGGGAAGAGAAAAATAAAAATGTACGACTTTGCCGGTTTACAATCTTCCTAGATTTTAACCTAGATTAGACCCATTTCCCTATTAATCTACCCCCTATCTCCCTAATAAAATATATCCCTAGATTAAACAATAAGCTGCAAGGGCGTCCTAAAAGTCTTTAAACTTCACTTTCGTAGCCGCAGAATCGTCGACCGCTTCCATTGCTGCAAATTTTTTTCAGGGTGTTGAAAAAGAATTAGTTAAATAATTTTTAAACGCATTTTAATGGGTTCACAATATTTTGGTATTTTTTTCACCTAAATACACCCATGTCCATTTCGAAACGGTTAATAAAACCCTTAAGATATGCTGTCCCAGTGAGCGTATAGAGTCTGAAAATTTAACTACTGTTACCATTTATTTGTTGATGATTGAAACATCACAATTGCTTATGCATGATTAAAACAGGTGTTTGTTTTCGAGCGAATGTATTTTGAAGTGTATCGCATCATTTTCCTTGCAATATAAACGAGTAAATATGGCAGCTCAGCTAGCACCGAGCAGCGGGAACGAACAAGGGGGCAAGTTCTATTCTTTAGAGACTGAACATTTTCACCAAACGCAGCAGCCGATTTGAAGAGGTAGTTACGGGGTATCATGACGATTCACATTCGCGTTAAGGCGCTGGGAGCACCGGAGAAATCGAGTTCATCGACGATCTCTTCTATGTAGACTTCTCTAAGACGCTTCGCGAGGGCGTTGCTTTCCTGTTACCAATAAAGAAACGCGGGACGTAAGTGGATTTGTGACAAGTTAAAACCTTCGTCTTCGAGGGAAATGCGTGCTTGTAAAGCAATGCACAAAGCGCATAAAAATTAAGGGACACTGTATCCATGTGTGCAGCATCGTACCTTAGAATTCTGCATTTTCTCAAGATCACCGTTTTTAAAGTCATGAGCATCATTTTAAAATGAGTTTGCTAACTTACACTGTTTGTTTCAAAGCATGAAAGATCCTCCCAAATATTTTTCACGATACCAAGTCAAGGAAATCACATTGGAAATTTATTCGGCGCTCGTACAGTGATTGCAACGGTTCAAAGCAGCTCTCTTATGAAACCTCGCGAGAGCAGCAGAAACATGGCTGTTTGTTGCAAGAAAATTCCTCCTTGTCAACATTTGAGGCAAAAGAGACAGCAAACGCAGCGAGCTGGGGAGATGCGAGTGCTCCTGAGAGTCTATTAGCAGGCCCGAGACTCTCCACTCGCTATTGAGTGGCTGGTGCACTCGTGCGACCAGGCGTTCCCTCGCTGGACTCCTGAACCTTTGAGTGAGGGGACCATGCATGACTTAACTTTACTGTGAGGCCATTTTCCACCGGAGATCTTACAGTTTTGTAGTCAGTGTCTCAGATACTTGAACCCCTCAGGGTGATAGAACTATTGTATCCATGGGTATTAGTACTCTAAGAGGGAAAATGTGAGATTCCGAGTTGTGAGTTAGGTAGTCCTTCTTTTTGTTGAAATTAAATATCTTTTGTCATGTTTAGGATCAGCTTTTTTTTCGGTTCACCGTTGTTCTTTTTTTCAGCACATACGACTTTTTTCTTCAACTTTTATCTTGTTTCATGAACTTCTATCTCAATTTACTGTTTCCATGCACCTTGTGCATGGATTCCGCGTTCTCATATTTCCAACTTGGCTATAAATTAGAAGTTTGTCCTGAAATGTTATTGGAAGACCGAAAACGTAATTGAAGTGCAAAGACGATTCAGGACTGAATTCGCAAAACCGCCACCAACGCGCCGGACCATTGCTTGCATCAGAGACGAATTGGAAGTAGAGTGAACCGTCCAGAACGTAAACAAACGATATCTAAGAGATAAAGTTTATCGCACCAAACCAAAAACAATTGATGCATTGAAATTGGAAAATGAAAAAAATGTTATCAGAGCGTTATCATCGTTGTCTGGACAAATATGGTTATCAATTTAAACATTTACAAAAATAATTCCTCATTTACACTTGTCTTCTGTACTCGAGGCAATTCCATTTCACTCTGTGTTCATGAGTAATGTTTTTATTTTCATTTAGAGTGTGAATGTATTTTTATGTGAGCACAATATGTTAGTATAATATATAAGCATTTATTACGAACGTAGTATGTACGTGTGATATGTACCTAATAAGTACTAACAATATGCTTTGTATTAATCGTTTTAGTATGTACAGTATGTACGTAATATGTACTTACCATACGCTTTACATTAATCGCTATAAGCTTTTGCAATATATTTAGCATGTTTTTTTTTTAATGTACGTGTATCAATTTGTTGTAGCTGCTCCCCAGGGGCGTGGGATGAAAATCTCAGACTGAAATGTTTCATTTCCACGACGGACATGACAGCCATTTTCAACTTGAACGTTCCATGGCTCCATCAATACTTGCGCGAGTGAAATCAAAATTTTTAACAATCATAAATGTGATTTTTAACATCTGAATAAAATTTGAGGTTTGTTTGGAATTCGGTTATATTCATGAATTAAAGTGCACATGAATCTAAAAAAGGAATATGTATTTACAACTAGGCTTGAAAAAGAAATTTTCAAGAATCAAGAAGTTTCTTCTTTGTTACACTTGTTCATGCAAATCGTTCTACTCTATAGACTTTTCGAAAGAAAACTTTGATGGAACGAAATTCAAGATCAATGCTCGAGTAGTTGTGCTTTGTTTGCTTTGATTCAAAGACTGCCCACGTTTGTTCATTTAGAGCTCAGGTGCGCTGATGTTCACGTAAATGAAGCAAAATTGTCTTACTTCTGCGAAAACAAGTAACTAAATGACGCTTTATATATCCAGCTTTCTATTAAAATGCGAGAGAAAAGATGTTCCTGAGGGAGGGATCATGAACTATTTACGCGCAGCATTCTCGGAAATTCTGCCATTGTAGTTCTATTCCTTACTGCATGGTGAGAAAACTCGTTAAGGTACGCAGCACTCGAGAGCGCATTGCTGGTGCTGGGGAGGTGGGATGCTGGTGTTGTGGAGGCAGACGTGCGCTCTGTCCGCTCGCTTGACTCTTACTCAGACGAGTGCTCTGGTGAGAACCTTTCGAGTACTTGAGGACACTATAACCCATTCTTAACCACTCTTTTGTTCAGTGATTGAGTCTGTCCTATCGTGAAGTCTCATGAGATCTCACGCCAGAACGAGCATGTATTTTGCTTGGAATTGTACTTAAGGTTTTTCTCTTTCTGTATTCACCGTTTTTTCAAGTTGCGTAGTTTACTCATGTTTCATTAGTAAACTGTAGCTGATTATCTGCAGAGAGACTCCCAATGTTTCACCCTTTTATGTCTGTGAAATCAGGACTGAAGATGCTCTGCAAAATCGGTTACTTGGGGAAAACCAACCGAATGAACTTGAAGCATAGTAAAAGAACAACACAACGCGGTCGACATTGGTAATGGTTTTCCCCCTTCATTGACCTTGTTTGCTTCTGCAGCAAGCGATTTCTGGACGTTTATCTTGCCGAGTGAAGTGAATCGGAATATGTTCGCACGTGCTCCTGTTACTTGCAAAGCTTTGCTGGCGAGCCCGTTGGCAATACGGCTTGAATAATCAATATGGCAGATCTTCGAGTACCTTTCATGGCCTTGAGCTAAACTTTCTCTCTTGGCTTGGCGGAGCGAGGGAAGTGCGTTGTTAGGGATTTTAGCTAGGAGCCTCGTATATCCGTGGCTCTCATCTACCTGCAAATTGTGGCTGTTAGGTCGGGTGACCTGCTTGGTACCTGACACCATAATTCCCCGACCTGATGAGTGGCTTAGTGGATATTGCACTTACGAGGCATGAAAGCGCCTACATTTTCTCGGCTAGAATAAGATAACTAGATTGGCGTTTTTCTTATAAACATTCTTAAATTAGTCTGCTCTCAAACTGAATTTTTGCATAAAAATCAATCGGCTTCAGGAGAAAAATTTTAGGATGAAAGTCCTTCTGCACATAGTGCTTTTGTGGTGAGTGCTTTTTGTGATCAATTTTTACTGAAAAAAAAAAGATTTAAAAATTCTGGCCAGGTAGAAGTTCAATTTTGCAACTCTGGAGGAGGGTTCCGTTTCCTGTTTCCGATACTGTTAAATAATTAATCTGGTGGAATAAGTCTGCCTATGTAAGCCTCAGCTCCAAACTTCTGTGCAGGCCCATGAGCGTCTGCCTCATAATTTTTTCAAATCTCATTTCCATTGCAATAATTACCGTTCTTTTATTAACATCAATATTTTTCTCAAACCCTCACCAATTAATTGAGATAAACTTGGATTTTTGTCTTATCCTTATAACTATTTTTTCACTATCAACATCAGGGTTTTCATCACCACATTCGCACACCACCACCCCCAGGTTGCAATAAACAAAAAGTCTGGATTTTGTGCAGCAGTTCGTTTGTTCAACTTCAGCGGACTCAGAAGATAAGTGCTGACGCATGCACGTTTGTAGTTCATGCGTTGTGGCATGGTATATATGTAAATGGGCCGGAAACAGCGCTTTCCCAGTGGAAGAATTACGTTCTATTCACTGTGTTTTTATTTAAATTGGAACAAAAACTGAGAAGATCAGGGCTTACTGGCCTAACATTAGCGGCTGAAAAAATAAGAATAACTTACCTATGAAGAAATGGATGACATTAAATGCACATGAACTCAATATCCGCTCACTCAAAAGACCCGCAGAGCAGCTCCTTGATCTGAAGAAGAGGGACAAATGAAGACACAATTATTCTTGCTATGCTTCTGAGCCTAACACACACCAGAGTGTGACTGCCTGCCTAGCTCTGTACATATATTTATGTGTATAGACATTCGAGGCAGTCACGCTACCTCTTGGGAATTCCACTTCCTCTTGAAGCGCTAACGAGGAAGGTCTCAACTGGTATGATCCTCTTGACAGATGCTTGGGAATCCAGCGCATCCTAGAATCCTTGAGGATCGCCACTTCATTAAGATACCTGACAGCCATTTCCCTCAGCAGGCCACCTGAAGAGAGCAGGTGGACTTAATGAGTTCCTTCTCTTATCTCTCCTTCGTGAGGATGTCGTTCAGCTGTCTGAACCAGCCAGCAGAGTGATTGATCACACTGTTTCTATTGGCGTAAATATTATGAACTATACTTTCCTCTGAACAGGATACAACTATTTTACCCATGGAAATTATCGTTCTCAGGGGAAAATGTTGGGTCTCAAGCAGAAGGTTAAGTAGGCCATCTTTGCGTTGAAATAGATTTTTTTTGTCTTTTTATTGATCACCTTATTCGGTTCACTGCTATCCTTTGTTTTCATCGTCTATTAATTACTTCCTTCTTCAATCTTAATTTTGTTTCATAAACTGCTTTTAATCTTTCCGTTTCCACTCGCCGAGTGTGGGGACACTCCTCGTGTATCGAGTGCTCGATCCTTTAACTCCCCTACTTGATGATCCTCTTTCCATTCTTTTTCGGGAACACTTTTGTTGTGGTTGGAGCTTAGAATAACCTAATGTAGAAATTCTTACAATCTAATGCAAAAAATATGCGGTAGTTCGTTTCGAGGTACAATTATTATGAGTTGTAATATGTACGCCAAATTCAAATCTCAAAAAAATGATGAAATTTTTTGAACCTGCTTTTCACGGATGATGCACAGACCTTTGTAGATTAACATGAATAAAATTCAAGTTTATAAGTTAGGATATTAAAAAATGAAACAGAGGATGTCGTAAAACATTATTAATTTCGATCATTTTCTTATCAGGGTGCTACAAGACACAAAAATATTTTCGCATACTCGTTCACTTTGGTTTTGCTCCGACTAAACGTTTGAAATATTTTGTCTCAGCCATTTGATTTGGGTAAATCTGACAGAGAGCGTAGTCAAGCAACAATTTTATTTGTTAAACGATACGATGAAAGAAATAATTGAAATTCAGTCTCAGGATCTTTGGTTTGCGCTTGTTTGATCTGCAGGGGCTTGGGTCGAAAGTATCTTCACTCCAGCGTACCTTGAATGCTCTGCTCCTGATGGGTGGGATCATATGGATTTTTTTTTCAAATGGGATGGTCTTAATAGCTCACCTGCATGTGAAAGTTGTTCTTTTCACATGGAAGTAATTCTTTTCTGGTTAAAGTTATTCTTTTCATCACAATAAAAAATAGACTAGGGAAATTAAACATGGCGCAAAAAAAAGCTTAGTTCAAAACTACTTACTTAAAAGTATGAAAAACAGCCTCATCTGCTAGCTGTACTAACTCATGCAACAATTTTTTTAAAGGTATCACCATTTTAAATTTTATGCTTCCCATGAGAATCAAACTTCGGCTGTTTAATCTTTTTCAGCGTGTGAAACGAACGAATTCTGTCGCCGCGAAATAGATTTCTGAAAGTTATAATGTTTCTTTGTGAGCACACGTACGTCTTGACGTCTTTTCTCAGAATCCCGATTTCCACCGTAAAGGCCCCCTCACACGCGCAAATATGTCTGGAGACATATCTGAACTGGTGCCGAATTCGTGAGTTTGTACGCTCATTTCGGGTTGGCACAGACTGTATGAGGCAGATGAGCCATGCTTGATAATTTTGGAGCGACCGGCTGCAAACCTCGACACCACGTCAGTGTCCATCCAGCCTTCGTGGGTGGTGCACGCCTATACTCTGCCTCTCTCCCTCCTTGCGCCACTCCATTAAGCACTTTCCCCTTTGTATATTCATTACTTTTTAGGAACAATTCTTTAGCGCATTTTGAACGAGCTTTCACATTTTTTTTTTCTAATTCCTTTCAATTAAAGCGAATCCCATCAACTGTACGAACTCGCCGTCTGGAGCCGCCTTTCTTGTGCGTACTCCTTCAGTTCAGATTGTCTGCGGACATATTCGTACGTGTGAAGGGGCCTTAAGACGGCGGCGGTGGCGGCGGTTACAATAATTGTGTTTGCTCTTGTTAATCTTCAAATTATTAACTTTATCAGAGATCTCACAACCGTACCCTCTTTCCGTAGAATCAGCGACACTCGGTAACAGTGTCGTAAATGTAAACAGTGTCGTAATTCAATGTAAAGCTAATCAGTGTCGTAATTTTTTTGTTCGGTTTGTTGAATATTCAATAGAGCGGTTTGTTTACGGACTCTCATGGTAGTCTCTCTTCATGAAGATTTAAATTTTCTCTTTCTCTTAGAAGATGCAGAGAGGGTGTCAGTCCTTGTTGGTGTACTTTGTGGAAAGTTATCTTCTTTGTGGAACCCCATATCACCTCACAAAATCAATAACACTTGTCGCATTTGTGTGCTGTGAATTTTGAGTTATAGGAGCATTTTTTTACCATTTATCGTCGTTTCTCTCAAGGGAAAGTTTTGTTCTATTTTGTATTTGCTTTCAGCATTTACGTTCTCGCCATTCATTCACATTTTAAGAGGCTCTTTCTCAACCTCTTGCGTCAGTGGTAGCGAGAACATGTGGATACTTTGGCAAAAATGATGCCACACAAACATTCTTCTGAATTTTTGTGTGATCATCCTTCAATCGAGCTGAACGTAGGTTAAAGATTCATAATTACAGTGTACTGAATTTTACATAGCAAGTAAATATCAAGTGAATCGGGGTGGTGCTTCGTTTACAACTTCTCTAGACTTTTGACCGTTTCGTGGAAGCATACTCCGAAAGACTAGTTTTTTCAAAAGATCATTGCTGAGCAGCTGAGAGAATATTGCTACACTACAGGCGAGCGGTCCGTGCACCTCACAGCAGGCTGCATGTCCTAAGTCTTCGGCTGCCAACACCATGCGAGATGTCATCGTCGGTGTTAGGAGGGCTCGAAAACAATTATGGTTTGATCAAATAGTTCGATGAAAATAGGTGGATTGGTTCCGATTATTAGCCATATAATCAGTGTAAGAACAAAATGAATTAACAAAATCTCACAATGAAAGTCAAAATCAAACATCACACGCATGATAAACTGCTTGAAATAACCATGTATTTTCGTTTACAATCATAATGTGGCAACGTTATGTTGATCTCTATGTGTGCCGTAAAAATGAACAGTAAACCAAATTAACATCATTTTCCAATCTTTCGCTCCAAACAATTATTCGATCAGTTTAAGCTCAACTTCCTAGATTAGATGAAGCTGTAAACGTAAAATAAAGATTCTAAAAGATGCCCTAGAATTCAATTAACGTAATCAGGCCATTAAGTAGTTTTGTTTTAACCTATCCATTATAAAAGTTCTAAATTATAATTTCACAGACGTATTGCTTAAGTAAATTGTTTAAATTGGTTGAATTATTAGAATTTCAAAAACTGTTCTAACCAGATTGCCCTCAATTTGTATTCTTTTACTCCATATGAGCTGCGAGTTCCCATCAAACTGAGATCAAATAGCAGTTGGGGGACAACTTTTTTAACAAGCCACCAATCTGATAAAAGTTCCGATATAAATCAGCTTCCAGCGTGATTTTCACTGTCCATGAACGTATTATTTTACCAGGAAGTTATTACCGAGTTTCCTGTCGTCTGTGGATGACTTTCTGCGACTCTGGGTTGTGAGACTTTGAGTTTTGAGAATATTGCCCAGAAAAACGGTAAATCAGCCAACTCTGGCCAAGAGCCATGTTGCTGTGCGTAGGTTATTTCCGTCGGAGTCCATTGTTTATCTTTTGCATGCTTTTAATCCCCAGCTTCTCGTAATTCCTTCTTTGAAAGCGTCAACTTGAACATGAGTTGCGACTTTTTTTAGCAAGACTGCCTTGAAGATGTCATCTCGGAGAAAAGCCTTACGTTCAGCAAGTTGCCATGTCTACAAGAGCTTTTCGAATCATAAACATGTTTTTAGAGGCGAATTAATTTTGCCGTGCTCGTTATCATTATTTTGAATTAAATTTGGCTTACATAACTTATAACTTGTTCTTATTTTAGAATGTGAGGCAATAATTTTCCATCAGCTAAAAATTGTGGCTCATTCATTTTTAATCAGATTGACTTACACTCTGGCGATATTTTTTGCACGACTCATGTTAGATTTAACATGAGTCGTCTAAACCCACGCGGAAAATTGCGATGCATTCTGTGAATCATTGGAGAGAATATTTCCCAGCGAGTTTTATGTCATGAGGCTTGTGGTGCTGCACCAGAAACGGAAAAAGAAGTTGACTCACCTCCCTCAATAAATGCAAACCTCATCAAATAAATAGAATTTTTTCCTATTTACACTACATATGTTTCAACTGCGCATCAGTAAATTTAAATGGTTAATGATACTTCCCGGGTCAAATAAAATATTACTGATTTGCGATCAGTCGCCATTTCATTTCCTCAGCGACCTCTCCTGTGTGTTTCTTCTGTGATTGTTGCCTCCCACACTTCGAGATGATCACGTGTTTTTGCGACGATTTGCACATTAAAATGCAATAGAAAACCACAATCGCTTCCCGACGTTCTTTATAATGATGACATGAATCCATCAAATCTCAAATGCTCAGTTTGATCGATCGATGAGCCATTCTATCAAATTCAAAATCCGAGAGCATGAGCGTACCTACTAACGCACACAGTTCATTTAACGTTAGAACAGCGATAAAAATGATTAAACTATGCTTGAAACCATCGTGGTGTAAGAAAAACATTTGGAGCCAAATCATACAGGGTGAGTCAGTGAAACGCAAAACTTTTAAGGTTCTTAAAACAATGAAAAATAAGGTATGAAAAAATGTATTTGGTATTTAAATGATTAACATAGATAACTATTTGGTGTACAACAACCGAAATGAATTTTTTTAAATAATGTCCTTTAGGTTGCCTCCACTCCGACGCACACATTCATCAAGGCGGCCGTGGAAATTGTTCATGACATTGTTCACGACAAATGGGGGCTCCTTAAAACGAAGGTGTATAAGTTAAATCCTAACGGGAACATTCCAGCCTTGAAACAGCGTATTCGATTGCTGCGATATTATTTTCAAAAAAATAATTCATTTCGGGTATTATACATCAAATGGTTATTCATGTTAATTATTCATATAGCAAAACCTTTTTTAAACCTTGTTTTTCATTGTTTAAAAACATTCAAAATTTTAAGTTCTACTGATGCACCCGGAAGTTTCAACTCACCGCAAACTTTATGTGGCTGCTCACGTTCCAAAATTTGGATTTATTTTAGTTCTGTGTTCTCCATCAATTCCTGTGCGCGTGGTGCATCACTCGATTCCTAAATCATGATCAGTCGGTAACCCTCTCAGAATTTAATGGCAGACGGTTGATGTTTCATAGCGTTGCTCGAGCCTTGGTAATCCATTCCATTTAGACTTCATTGCGGGGTTTGATCCCACCGCCTGCATGTTAGAAATTATAACGTGACTCAAAACCTCCACTTTGCATTCTGTGTGTTTTCTTATTGAAATTTGTGTTCTAATTTGTATCCTAAGTTATGTCAAGTATTTTGAGTAATCAATTTTATTCCTAAGACTTCCAAATAGTAATTGGTTTTCCGGTTTTTTTACTTTGCCCCGCCCAGATGGATTGTTTTAACTTCCCCTAATTCAGCCTTGCTCTTCTTATCTTTGTTCAGTTGATGATTCAGCTTTCGACAGAATTAACAAGCCTTCATTAATCACAAAAAATTACAAATTATTGTTAGCATTCCCAAAATTTCCCCATACTGCATGCATTTTTCACCTAACGCTCACGTTTGACCAAATTATTTCAACTGTTTTTCAAAGTATTTCAAGTTTTCAGATTTAACTAAACGTTTCTCAAGTTTTCCCAATTTCAGCTTTACAACGCTCACAGCACTGTGGACATACTACATACCTGCAGAATTTAATTGGTTGAAATTGTGACTTTTTTTCTCTTCGATGGTTGGCTACACCGGCAGCGACACGTGGAAGCGAGTAGCAGGTCTTTTGAACTACATGATCCTACTGTTTACCTGCTGTAACTGCTCGTACACTGGATCGAATCTGATTCTGTTCTACGAAGTGCTGCACATTTGCAGGTGCCAAACTGTTCATCTATTCACAGAACACAATCACAAAATCTAATTGTGTTCGAATCCTTTGTGGTTACTTCAGCTCTGATTACCCAGTCGTAAAGTTTGGTCCTGCTCTATCATTTATCTCGAGAGCACCTTTTGAAATGTTCTGCTTACGATGTCGATCACACCGACCTACCAAATGTCTACACTATATATGTACATATTCCCCTGAGAGCCCAAGATATTTCTTAACTTTCAAATACAATCACAAATATTTGAAGTTTCAAAACATGTTCAATAACCCCACAGCCTATCTTTAATGAACTGTGTGGAACGGGTTTAATAAAGTTCATGATATTGAAGTAGAAAATTCAACAAAGCCATGAATTCAAGGTATTGCTAATGACTGCCATTTTACTAACTCATTTGCCACAAGTGATCGCTGGGTTGAAACTCAATAATACTGATAAACTTCAACTAACATGACATTCATCGATAATTATGTTAAATTTTTTTGAATTACCCATTATTCATCTTACATAAAGAATTAAATATGTAAGAGTTATGAGGCGAGAGACCAAACATTAAACTCCAATTACACGAACATCAAACTTAAAACCCGTCGCGAATATGCGCAGCGAAATATTCTTCACAGATTGGAAGCTCGGGGGACATGAAAGATGCCGGAGTTTCTCTGAAGATGGGGATACTAATTCAACCTGAGGTGGGCAACGAATGCAGTATTGTAGTAAGATGGAAGTTATTTTTGACTTCTACACCTGCTTCTCTTTCTTTCACGAGAAGGTAACGTTCCGTGCAACCAACTTCCTGGTGTCTTGCATGATTTATGAATGCATCGAGTTCATTTTTAATGTTCTATCGTGGTAACATGTCTCTCAGTTTTGTTATACCACTTTTCGAGCGAGTACGTGGAGAATAATAAATTCTCATTTGAAAATATTTCGTCAGTGTTAAGCCTCGTTGATGCTCAAACAAAAACGCCTTCGGCGGAACGTTGGGTCACTAATACACTACTTCTTCCAACACTTCTTCGGCCTCAGGGGCCCGAGTTCTTTGCAGGTAACTACATAATCAGAACCATGAATAATTTACGCACGATTTGCAACTTCATCGACGCCACTATAGTTGGTCGCTCTTTCCCGGTGAGTGCGCTTAAGGAGATTGCCATTCTGCGCAACTCGTTCACACGCCGCTGTTTAATTAGGAGTGAGAAGGATTCCAGAGCTTAAGCTATCTGTGGCAAATGCTGAAGCAGCGGTTGTGAAACTTGAGGCGATTTAGCTTCATAATTAGCAAGGAATTATACTCCCCGGAGACTCAGTCAATGGGAATTTTCCTTCATTGTATCTTAGGGACTTGGTGGTCCTCGAACGATGCTTTGTAAGTTCCTTCCTAGGAGGTTTACTTCGCGTCTCTGTTCTCGTCCAAGTACTAAGAGGAGGTTAGTGCTTAGCAGCATTTTTTCTTAAATTTCTTCTGTCCGAATCAGCAATAGTTGTTGCACTCGCTCAAATTTTACTTTTTTTAGATAGGTGAGCTTTATTAACTTGTACATAATTTTTTGTAGTGCTCGGGTATTTAAAAACAAAACAGGGAGCCATGCAGATTATTTGATAATTTTTTTACTGGTCACAGAGCTCATGTATAGTTAACACGTTGACCACGTTCGTGCCTTTGCTACGGTCAGTTTAGTTAGGTTAGAAGAAATCGGATTGAAAAACTGGTTTTACTGCTCTAGTACATTTTTAACCTTTCTAAAAAGTGTAAAAAATACAATTGAAACATAATATGTTACCTAATACTCTAAAATTTCTTTCATTGAAGGTAGCAAAAAGTTGAAATGTTATTTGCATATTCCGGTACGTAAATGAGGAATTTATTTAGTGGTACACATGTGCACCATACGTAGTCAACGTGTTGAATAAGGATTTGACTTTTTTGATTTGTGCGCTACGTGCTTAGCAATGAATTATGGATTTGTTTATTTGCCCGAGATAGGACCAACCATATTTCGCAAGTAATTTATGACCCCGAGCATCAACACATGAATATTTAATGCATTCTTGGGCCCCTCTGGTAATGCATTTAGAAACTCATTTATCATTTTTGTCAACGGACTATTTCTTTTCATTCAAAATAAGGCAAGTGTCAGATATTCATAAGGCGAGCGAGTGCCAAAGAATTTGAATTAAGCTAATTAATGAAGCGTCATATTTTCTTTTTTATATTAACGTATTATAACTTCCCAACAATATTTCCCTTTAGCTGTAGTTGTAGTTGTATTAGTTATTTTACATAGGTTACCAGCGCTTCGCCAACACAGGATATATTGCACCAAATTCACAGAAGCAAGCACATCACAATTTACGTAATTTTTCAGCGCATAGTTATTTAAACACATCATGATGTCCTACCCAAGTTAACAGTTTCAATAAAATAACTTGAAAAATAAATCAATCGCTTTCGCTATACATTCCATAGTCACGGCTCGCGTTCATGGTTTCAGATCGAGCAACAAAAGTTGACAGAGTCTTAGGAAGTCGGATCATCACTTCTTGACAGCTCAGCAGCGTCACTACGAGTAGGGGAACAGCGACGCACGGATGTCCGAAATTTAAACTTTTACATGTTAGCGGTTGTCGCATGTAGTAAGGATGCATTTTTCATTCGAGAGCTGTTTGAGGACATTTTCAGCATGTTAAATGAAAAAATCTTTGGCATCTTCCGCGTTGAATTCAATTGATGGAACGTGGTCATTTTCCAATCCATTGTATTCATGGCAATCAACACTTCCTGGAGGAAGAAGGGAATTATTGAGCTGAAGATTAAATGGGCCATTTTTTGAAATAAGGTCTTTTTTTTGTTTTTTCCAGAAAATATTTTTCAGTCCACTGCTATCCATTTCTCTGCACCTTTTATGATCAAAAGTATGAAATATGTATAGAGAAACGTAATCAAATAATTCATTTTTAACCCTTAAAACTTGATCCTGCCATGTTTTTTAAAGGTGATTTGATTTAAAGTGTGCTTATGTACTGAAATATTTGCAGAACACCATTCTTGAATATGTCAAGAAAAATTAGTACAGCAATGTAACAATATTTGACAACCACAAATACCTTCAATTGAAAACAGGAAAGTCCCAATAATGATTTTGCGGGGCTCCTGATTGGTATTTAAAACTTTTACTTTTTGATGAATTAAGAAAGCAAACACTGAACTGCCATTTATTAAAATGGTGAGTACGCGTTGGATTCTTAACCTCCCTCCATCTACGCTCTAAGTCGGTGAGTTCATTTCCTACGAGACTCTACGCTTTGGCTGAGACATTTTCATCCAGACTAACAGGTTAACAAATATGTAATACAAGCAGCATTGTGAGAATTTTGAAATACATTCAGCTACGCAGTATGCTTCTTAAAGGGAATTTTGTTTTCATCTTCATGAATGACACGCAATTTTGTGAAAATAATTTTTTTTGACGTGGAATTAACGAATTGTAGAGCAAAATACATCGTCAGTGCCGAGGAGAATTTCAAAAGAGAAGGAAAAAATTAATTTTGAATTAAAATGAAACAATTACCCACAAAAAAGTACTGACGACCTCCAAATGACACAAGGAGACTATGATACATCAGACGCTATTTCTCAATACAACTTATGTGGCCCGGGTCTAAGGGATGCATGATGATTAATAATGATTTGGTATTCAACTATTTATCGACACTTGAAGGATGGCGATTCATGTACAACAATTAACAAATTAAAAAAGAACGCACAACTAAGATCACTGAAAATCGCTCAAGTGCAATATCTGAATTGCTAGCCTTTGGGCAATTCTTCAACCTCTCAATAATACTAATGACTAGTATAGTGTTTTCTTGAATAATAACGCGCAATAATTTTGTATGAAATATTATTGCGTCTTGACACGTTAACCTCCATGTGAGCCACAGGTGGGACACGGGGGAAATTTTCCCAATGCTGTTGACCTACCAGTAGTCACAAATTCACACCCAATTTTGATAAATACCTCATCAAGGCTAAATGATGGCATGATCCAGTCAATGTTTCCTATTTTCAAAATAACTTACCACTATTGACTTCCAATTTAAGTTGAATTTTGAACTCTAGTTTAACCCATGTTTGTTAACGTGTTAAAAACTATTCTGCATGACATTGAAGAACTAAATCAGTTCTGGTTTTGATGAAATTCAGAATTTCATCCGAAGAAATATAATCAACGCCGCTAGCAATACTATAGGAGGCGAGCTGCGTTATCCTACAGCAGTCCTGGGTAAATTGGTATTCATTGTGTATAAAGAACTACTCTTCGGACGAAACCTTCATTTCATTCTCTAGAAATGAGGTCGAATAACCATTTGTACAATTATTTATTTCCTTACAGCTGGTGAAAATTCCCAAGATCTGAGTGAAAGTATTAAAATGAATCAAAATGTTAATTCGACGGTCTTTAAGCTTGTTAAACCATTTTTTTAATGAATAACTGAAGTGCAAAAAAGGGAGTGAATCAAAACATATTAATTGAACGAAGAACGAAAGCAAGAATGGGAAAAAACAACCACGAGAGAGTAGGTGGAGCCGAGAGAAGAAAGACAAATCTTTAGCAGATTGGCCCGTGCGTAATTTATTTTAAGGTCAAAAATTATAGACAAGCAAAGGACTTCTCCGTTACTCACAGCCCATTGACAACCTAACAAGCCCAACAAACATTTTCAGTGGTCGCACGAAATTACTAATAACTTGTTGGAAACTTGACTCGCTAAACGTGGTTACAAGTGGGACTCTCTTTTTCTCCTTCCACGAAAAGTTATTCACTAAAACTTGAATATCTACTGATCTTGATTAAATTCCACTACTAGCCACCCTGAGTAATTACTCTCATATGTGCATTTAAAAACCTGAGCAGACCGTAGTTTCTCGTTCTCTGAACTGTGGCAAGCGGAACAACAATGCAGTATAACTAACAGAAAATCTCAAACCTCCCGACAGTCAGACTGCCAACAACATTTTCTACGTGGATTTTTTAGCGCGGTTTAGCGCTGCCGCTGCTCGTGGTATGATGGTGACCTGACTCTTAGTCTTAATTTACGAGAACTCCGGTATGGCTCGACGACATCATAAGCAAAGAAGAAAGAGGAGAAGCCACTGGAGTAGATTAATAAATGCGGCTATCTAATGTATAAGAATGTGATAGTCTCACAACATCAGGCTAATTTATTTACCAGCCCATCAGGCTTATTTAAACAATCGGTCTTCGACCTATACTGTTGTGGTCATCCTACAACTATGTATGTGTACGAAGGAAATGAACGCTACGAGAAGTGGAATGCGTCTGGTTTACGTATATCTCGATCATGCCTGAAAAAACTCAACAATGACCCGTAACTGGTAGTACCTCGTCAAGCATCAAAGTATTTGCCCCACCTTCAAAACATTTTCCACATCATGAATATTCAATGTGTTCTACGCGCGATCGTCTATTAAATTCCTATTTAGGTGTTTTCTTCAGTCCTAACGCCAGGGCATCAGTTGTTATGAATAATTATAGGTCCATGAATTTTTGTATCCACCTCTATATCATTAGTTGAAATCTTCTATTTTTGATTGTTTTTTCGTCCTACACAGCTGCACCATCGAGTGTTAGAGTTCCTATTTTAAATGATCCGAATTCGTTCTTTCGATTGGTGGCAGTGATATCCAGTGCCACCAATCTCCAATGAGACAAACTATGTTGACATAATTACATGATTCTATTAGTAAATAATGTGATTAAACGATTCATTTTGGTTATCGTAATCAAAAGATTATTTTTCGCAAGCGAGTCGAGTATTTCAGTATCGGCATTTTTTAAAGGCAATCAGTTGTCCGATACAATCAGTTGGCAATCAGGTACAGCGTATTTTCAGTATCATCAGTATCATCAATGGATTTTGCTTGTTCTGTTCCATTCCTCGCTCTCACTCTTCCTAACTTATGAACGGAACTAAAACATGAAGTTACACTTATTTCACTATTGAAACTAATGAACGCTCACTAACAACTATTTATCACACAGCTGTTGAGGGCGACGCTGATCAGATACGAGTCAAGTGATAATGAGTACTTATCTTACGAGTCTTACGGAGGCGCTGGTGATGTGAATGCAGGCAGGCTGATCGTATTTTTAACTGAAATATAACATGTATAATCTAGGCTAGATAGGTTTTTTGAACTTTTAAGATGAGTCAAACAACTCAATTTTAACTGTGATTAGTCTTTTTGAAATAGCAGGGATTCATCGCCTGAGGTGATGATCCTATGAAGAAATACTCATTTATGTGTTGTCCTCAAGCCTGCCTCTCCCTCAGTGCTGTGCTTGGCCCTGTAACTGTAAACCCAAACCTCAATGCGCCTATGGGAACAAATGCGTGACGACAGATATTGAGAGTTTATTGGTGTGAAGGCCCAGAATTTTAATTTGTCAATGAAAAACTAAATCCTAAATTAAATCTCCGTAAAATGAATAAAATTATGCCCAGTCATATTAAAAAGACATAGCAACACATTCTTCGAAGCGAAATGGTAACCCTTGTTGACGTAGAGCTCCCTTAGGGTGGCTGGTTGGAGGTGATGAGGGTGTGGGGTGAAGGGTAGGCATTCAACTGACGCTGACTTACGTTGGAAAAGCCTAAGCTGAGCAACGTTATTCGTGTCATGTTATTAATCGTCGTATATCATCAGGAGAATCTTAAAGAATTGCACTGATGCTCAGACGTTATGACGAGAACACCTCTCTCACGAGATGGCGATTCTGGTTCCGTTCGTGGTATTGAAGAAATGTATTGGCCAGATGCAGTCCTCCCTCGTAACTTCGCAGCTGTACGTAAATACGAGCTAGGAGGTTTTGTGAAACATAAAACGTCGCAGGAACGCTGTCGTTTCTCCTATCTTCGACGCCGGTTACGTACGTCTACGCTCGCCCTCCACCTACACGCGCCTCTACTCTCTACAAACCACGAGGCTGCGCTCGGATGCTATATCATTTCGAGGAATATGTTTCTGTGCCATGTGCTTCTATTATTTATTTTTCGTTTCATCAGTATTAGGCTTTGATTTTATATTCTCAATTATTTCCAGTAATTAGAATTATATACATAGGTTTTCATCAGGTAATTGACATATCTTACTTGCAGCCTCAATACGACATCATGAAGCGTTTGTTCTTATTCACATCGAGAGAACTTCGCTTGAGCTTTAAAGGGTTTATTTCTGGGGAGCTGTTATCAAGTTTATATGCATTAAAATTCCTTCGAGGAATCATTGCCACTCTAGGTGATGACCCCGCACTCATTTCGGTGTGGCTTCACATCAGTGAAACTGAGCACGTTCGGCTCGAACACTTCTGTGTTGCGTAATTCTTTAAGTTTTTGAGGATGAGAAAACCAACCTCACCCACCCTTACCTGATGAGATTACATTCACTTTAGCTGGGTCAAGATTGGGAAAGATCCATACAAATTCTAATTTGGGGAGGGACAAACTAACTTCCCAGCTACCCGAGCTCTTCAATAAATGAAACGCTGTTTCACACTTGATTTACAAACAACAAAATGAGTGCTTAGCACTGAAAAAGGTCGGTTAAAGAAGCTGATACCTAGGAAGCGGGCCACGTAAGAGCAGGTGAGCGTCGGACGCTAAAAAACAAGAAAAATACAAGCTCCGCAAGTGACGAGGTGATGAGGTCGCTAAATAGACTTGTGAACGGTTCAGTTCAAGCGTGACTCTACCTGGGCAGGAAGACGTTTATCCTGCAGGTAAAGCATCAATGTAGCGTTACCAGCGAAGCATTTGTCAAGAAGAAAACATGTGGGCAAGCAAAACTCAAATGCGCCAATAGTTCACTGGCAAGAATAACAGGACTAACTGAACAGTTAACACAGGACTAACTGACTCAAGGGTAACTGACTCAGGGCTAACTGACTCAGGGCTGACCAAGGCTAACTGACTCAAGGCTAACTTACTCGAGACTTACTGACTCAAGGCAAACTGACTCAAGGCTAACTGACTCAAAGCTAACTGACTCAAGGCTAACCGACTCAGGGCTAACTGACTCAAGGCTAACCGACTCAGGGCTAACTGACTCAAGGCTAACCGACTCAGGGCTAACCGACTCAGGGCTAACTTATTCAGGGCTAACCGACTCAGGGCTAACTGACGCAGGGCTAACTGACTCAGGGCTAACTGACTCAGGGCTAACTGACTCAGGGCTAACTGACTCAGGGCTAACTAACTCAAAACTAACCAACTCAGGGCTAACTGACTCAGGGCTAACCAACTCAGGGCCGACTGATTCAGGGCTAAATGATTCAGGGCTAACCGACTCAGGGCTAACTGACTCAGGGCTAACTGATTCAGGGCTAAATGATTCAGAGCTTACTGACACAGCGCTAATCGACACAGGGGTAAACTCACTTACAGCGCTAATCGACACAGGGATGGGAATGACATTAAAAAATGCGTAAAACATCTGGTAAAACGGTAATAAAATAATGGTGAAAAAAATAAATAATTAAAACAATACTTAAGCTAGCCGAAATTTATGAGGCTAAAAATGAGTTATAATGATTCAACTGTACGATGTTTGATTCAGGTTTTGAATAACTGGGCTAATTTCTATCGGTATAAATTGTAGTCGGAATTATGTGATGTTACAGAATTCATGGATCGACAGTAAGCATCGATTGGGAAAAACAGCGATTGAGTAAACCGGTGGCTCAGCTCCTCGGCCCAATCTTCCTTCCAGATGCCATCCGACACCCTCTGCCTACTTCAAGCTTCTGTTCTCTACTACAGTGACGTTGCTGGGAGTAGAATTAATTTGTAAGCGACGCTGTTGAATAACGACAGAAATTTGTAGACGATAAGGCCCTGCAGCTGAATTAATCAACCGTTAACTGCATTGATTAACTGCATTTAATTATTTATTAACTGGTTAATTAATGGTTGATTAACTGCAGTTAATCAACCGATTAACGTCATCGTACCAGAAGTTCTTTCAAGTAATGTTTTGCTTTCAGCTTTAACATTACGATGACGTAAATTGGTTGGGCAATGGAATTTCTATTTTTTTACAACTTGAACTCCCGAGTGCGCGTTAACGAACTTTCTTCTGTGCTCTTGATGGGTAGCGAAGTACGGACAGCATTCACTCGCACATCGACATTTGACTTTGTCGCAGCTAGGGACCTCAAACTTGACCAGTCTCAGTTAGACATGCAGCTCTCGATCTTGCTGTGCTGAAATTAGTAACTTGAGTTCACTCACCACTTCGATTACAAACTAAGCTCTGATGAACAATCAAGCGCAGGAGTGCCCTTATCGGGTTCTCTCGTCTGCTTTTCTGTTTTTAAATACACTTGAGGGGTATTTTTCTCTCCTCATTAATCTCGATGATTGAAGATCAATGAGTTGAATAAAGTAAAAAATTTACCCAGGTAACTAACAACTGTATACCTCCATTTTGAAATCCATGTTGAGTATTTGTGACCATTTTTTATTTTTCTAATGACCTCCGTTCTTTTGGGTGCCCTGCCAAACAAAACTGTATTTACTCAATGAAATGTGAATGATTAGTGTTTGATGAGTGATTTTGTAGTTAAAAAAATCCGGAATTTTAATTCACCTTCGTTAAAACAGCATGTCCATTTGAATTGAGTCTTGACAATGGTTTGAAATTTCCCCTAACCTGAGAGATGATACTATTTCTCCCACGAACTCTGATTGAAACTCGCACTCACTAACTTTTGTTCAAAACATCATAATCTAAACAATTGCAGTTTATGGCTTTGAATGAGGAGAAATTTAGAATTGAAGTTAAGGAAAATGCTATATTTTAACTATATAAATAAAAAAGGCAGGACAATGAACATTGTGTAAAGCGGAAAGAATACATGTTGCCGACGAGGAAAGTTAAACTAAAATGTCGCCATTTTAATTTTATTGTGGCAGTATATTGTGGACGTCAAATTTATTTAAATTGAGCTCCTCTGTAGTTTTCAATCAGAAATGCGATTTTAACGAGCTTGTAAAACATCCTAAAAGTTTCATAATACTCAAGCTATTCTGGCTTTGTTGCATACCCCCGTAGAATTTAAATTTCCCACCGAACATCTCCACACAACGCCGACCTTCACCAGTTTCTGAGCGCTCCTTCCGAAGAGCCACGGGGAAAAGCCTGCTGCCTGGTTGGTGGTGGTAAGGTGACGGGTGCTTCATCTTGCTGTAGTTTTCCCTTGCATAAACTCGCGGGCCTCTTATTGTCAACTTTTACAGGTACAGCGTCGAGTTTCTGTATAATAACAAATCTCAGACGGAGATCTTATTCCATGGGTTCGAGGCTCGATGCTAAAGCCATTCTCTGCTTGTGGAAGAAGAGCGATGTGTTTCATGTTTACTTGCATTGAGATCTTTCTCATTGGAATATTCTTTGGAAATCTTATTCAAAACCTCGTTTAAGTCATTGAGTGGATGAATATTATCAGTCGAGAACATCATTTCTGAGACTATAGTCTCTATGGAAATATTTCACTCGTTAAATAAAGAATTTTATGGAAGTAGTTACATTTACATGACTGTTATCTCACTACTCAGGTTGTTTGGACATATTTGTGCTTCGCCTTAATTTTGCTTACCTTGCAGCTGCTCTGTATCGGGATCTGACAGATAATTACCTATTTTCTCACCGTACAAACCACATCTTCGCCCCAACTCGCTCATGCAGTTCTTTAATGATAACAAGATTTAAATCAGTTCAGTGAATGAAGTAGTTCCCTTGCATCATGCCCTCCCACGGCAGAGGCTCTTTTTAGAAATGTCTGCAACACGAGCGCATCCGAGGTGAATCGTTAGGATGTAAATTGCATACCGCAGCTCTCAGTTACGATCTGCATCAGCGGAAAATGATCTATATACTGATGAGATAAAGAGATGAAAAAATGTAATGCTCTTCTATTAGTGGGATTTCAACTTTATCTTATATATATATATATAATTATTTTAAGGTACAAATGTATTTGTATATGTACATAAATAGATATCTGCATACATATAGGTATCTGCCCACATCTATGTGTTTATGTATCTATATAGCTAGAATATGGATATATCCAAATAAGCCTATTTACAAATACATGTAGGCATATGTATGTATATTCACCGTATGGACCCTAAAAAAGTAAACCCAATTTTAAATGTTAATAACTTTGAATTAATTTACAAATTAATACAGTGAAGAAGATAATTTAATTCTGTTTTATACATGTGGGAGAAAAAAGTTTTTCCTAGAAACCTTACGTCACATTAAAACTGATTGTATCAGCAATGAGAGAAATAATAGTTGTAGAAATGTGGTGCACACGGCCTTTTAATGAGATCGTAAATGACACAAAAGCTAAAGAGTCATTCTAATGTTATTCAACAAAAAACGAGTAATAACGAGAACTTCTTTCAGAAAATATCTGTTCAAATTTATTCCGAACTCCCTTTAAACTCTTTGTTCCCGCGTAGACGTTGTTGATGAAAATGCGTTGCGCCTTTGTTAGTTCCATAACGAGGAGCTTAGTCACTTGAAACTATACGTTTAAAAGTCAATTTTTGGACAACTTGGACCTTAATTATACTCCGACCTAAAGCTTTGCAGTCAGTCACTGTGTGTAATGCAACAAATGACACTTATATATCTTAATCCAAAGTTATGAAATTAACATTTAAAGTGGGATTTACTTTTTTATATCATATCATGCGCAACTCACATTTTTACATATGTTATTTATCTCATTACTGATACAAAGTATTTTGATGTGACTTAACATTTTTAGGGAAAACATTTTTCTTCATTTAATACAAAAAGACAGAATTAAATTATCTTAATTCATTGTAAAGTTATTAACATTTAAAGCTGGATCTTCCTTTTTATGGTCCGTACGGTATAGGAATATGTATACATATTTAAATTTGCATATACCCGAATGTATATGTACATATCACGACGAAATTCAGTCTCATTGGGGAAAGGGAGGTATTAATCATTATTTATCAATTGAGAATTTGGCTCTCAAATTCCTTTTTTTCCGTTTCTCGGAACATGTCCTGATAATTGAACTTTATTATTGGAACTATTTCACATTGGGTATTGAACACAGTATGTATATCCTTTCCAACGACACTTGTGTGCGTAGAGTGTTGTACTCAGCATAGTCCTGCAGCCGTTGAGTTAAGAGTTATTAAGCTTTCCCGTCAGCTGACAAAGCTTCACAATAAATGCTGGCCGATAGTGTTGCTTCTATCGAAACCGCTGATGTTCTTAGCCCTCAACCTTTCTATCAGCTTTCTTTAATGACTTTCCGGAAAACAGCCTTCAGTGCTTAGTATTTACTTGGTCTAATCGGCGTCTTTTTTTCTCGAAAAAAGTGAGGCTTCATTTGAGAGAACAACGGTGCTTGGGATTACCGCTATTGAAATATTTCCTGCTTGCTCTCGAGCAAAGGGCGCTTTACGGGGCACTGGGGAAATAAGAGGGCGCTCCTCAAAGGCCGTTGAGTCAAGTTCAGCTTTTTATTTTAAGCGTCTTAGTGACGCATTATTACTTTGGCTTTTTACACTGGCACCTGACGAAGCAAGTCACTGTGCAGTATTCCAACTTGAGCCTCCTACATTGCTGAGTGGCGTTCCATTGCCGTCCACAATGTAGTGTGTTTGAACCCATGTTCTGTGTTACAAACAGTGCAACATCTAAACTCTAACGACAGTGACGCCTCATGTTGCACAGTACATTCAAGCGTCGTAGTCATTTCAGCGTGAATTGTGATAAGATTTTCTTGATTTAAAGCTCATTATTCGCCAAATTTCATGACCAGTTATACAGAATCATTGACACCTTGTTGATCAATCTTTAACACAAGGTTGGTTCCGTTGAAGTAAACACTTTTCCTCATTAACTTGTTTTTGAAAAATGCTTCGTTAAAGAATTACAAGGACTTAAAATTTTCACATGGCCACCAAAGTCTCTTTACATTACCCTCATAGATTTCTATTTCTGGGGACATTTGAGGAGTTTGGTAAACGAAACGCTGATCGTCGGTAGAATTGTTGAGCCTCCGCAGGGATTCCTGAAGCTCCTGGTGTCTCCGATTGCGTCGCAATCATTGCACTGGTGTTTGGACGCTTGCATCGCAACAGATGGGCGTAATGTTGAAAATCTTTAGTAAATACCTAACTTAATTTTAAAAATCCGTTACTTGTGGTAATAAAAATGAGTTCGTGATACTGTTTTTTGAGCTCATAATACATTATAAAAATGCTTTCCGAATTCTACATTTCATTTCCCTGCCACTTATAAGGTACGAATTTTGCTCGAGATCTGGCAGATTATTATCTATTTTCTTACCGTACAAACCACACCTTCCTGGCGCTGAAGCATTTGTGTGTTTCAAATTTCCATTCCTTATAACTCTTTAATGGAGCATTTTTGACCGCACGATTGTTAAGTGGAAAGGGATTATTTTAACAGTCCCAACCTGACGTTAAAATTTGTAATAATTCATGGTTTTGAAACCATTTTGCGTGTCCGTGGGATCCCTGCTTGATAATCTAGACTAGTATGGTACTTTCATCAGATGCGTGAATGATGAATATACCCTGCACATTTAATTAAAGAAAGTCGGAGCTTATTTTCGTTTAATATTTAATATTAAAAAAAAAACTTTTGTATCATTATCATTTGTGGCATGAATGCGTTTTACCACGTTTCCTGCGATTGTTGAACTGAACTTCAATATTAAATTCAAATTTAAAGTCAATTGCAGAAAGGAATTTTGAGAATAGCAAGCGTTAACTGGATCGTGCCTTTATTTAGCTTTCACTAAGCATTTATAAATTTTGAGATGGTGACTACAGGTCGGTCAGCATCATTATGAAAATACCCTTAGTGACCACTGGTGGGTCCCTTCGAAGGAAACGTGTTAAGTGCAGAGCAAATTTTCACCACCATGCGAAGATATTTCCTGTGTTACCAGGCATTCAAGTTTACGGAGTATGAATATTTAAACGTGTACCTTCGAGTGCCGGGAACTTGCAGGCGTTAAAGCTGTGCAAGCGATCCTTCACCCATTTACGTCGTCGTAAGCGAACAGCTTGCAGGAATAGCAGTTGTATGCTCTTATTTTGTCAGCTGTACACATACGATAAAAAAATTACATGAAAATCTGGCTCTTGTTGAGGGAAATTTTAATTTCGACCGCGTACAAGTTCACAGAGAATGAACTCGGTGTAATACAACGTTTCCTAACGACTACACCTCCGGGCCGTCATGCATACGGGCCTAAAAATCTCCTAGCCCCATTGAATCCTAGATCTTTTGTGCGCACTCATGCCCTGATCGCCAGATTGTTTACTAGAAAACACTGAGAAACTAGGCATGGTTAAGTGAAGTACTTTTACTTCCTCTCAGCTAGTTAATTGTTGATGTGTCTTCTAAGTTGCATGGCATTCTATTTCCTTCGAAACATGAACATTTTTCCTGAAAGCATTTCTTTCTCACAAATTGTTTGCACGCAACTCAGTTGTCTTCCTTATAACACTCCCTATGCACGAGTTGTTGAAGTAAAGGTGGTTTAAATTTGTTCATAAAAACAACACTCCGTCCAAGCGACGTGTATATGTATAGCTTGTATTTGTATTTATTATGATTTTAATTCCGAGAAAAATATTACAGCTAAAAGTTTTCATCACAGATTTATAGTAGAAGTTTCGAACCTTCGGATGAAATGTTTGTAAGGTTTCTAGTCCATCTACTCATTTTTAATTTCTTCTGTCTTACCAATTATAGAACGAGTACAATACAAGGGATGACCATTTAATGGACGTTTTGTTCTCCTATCAATTACTCGCAGAATTGGTTTACTTCCAAAGCTGTGAAGAAAACAGTCCGATTATTTCTTGGCCAATTTTCATGGCGGATTTTGTCCTCGAACAGAATTGAACTTTACTTTCAGTTCAACGTAAGACAAAGCATTCGGTAATCAATTTCCACCATTATTTCTAATTACCAATTTAAGCATGAGTTAAATAATCAAATCGATATTTCGTTACTTCAGTTGCTGGAAGACTTATCTATTTAACGAATTTGCTTCTTTTGTTCTCCTGTTACATATCCAATTTCTTTTTATCCTGATGCTTGATGTTTGCGATGGTCGCTTTTGTGAAATATTTCCTAGTCAGCATTTCTCGGGAGTCGATGCTCTGCAAAATTGCAATCCTCTTTCGCGGACTTCGGAGCGAAGGGGCATTTTGACTTTTATAGAACGTTCCATTTTCCTTAGATGTTGCATATTCCAATTTTGTCAGCACGAATGGCTTGCACATCCCCTAGTTTTTTTACAACTTGTTCTCTTATGAATGGAGCTTTGAATTTTTCGTTACCTAAAACAATTGGAGATTCTATCCTATGGATTCTATTGACTGTATTGTCTGAACCGTCAACGGAAACTCACATTTCTGGTCCAGTGGAAAAGAAATCATACATTGCGTTCTGGCTTAAGACTAAAAAAAAACTAAGACCAACCGCGAGCAAGCCTCTTTCCGCATCATTGGGGAAACTGTGCATGTCGAGCTTAAATCTTTACTGAACTCTCGTTTTTAATTTTAGCATTCAGCTTAGGAGATCGACCACTGCACGTAATTGATGTGTGACGACTAGATGTCGGGATTTGCTCAGCAATATTTCATGAAGGCGAAGAAACACAATGCTAGCATTTTAAAGATGCACTATTTCTTCAATAAAAAGTCTTCTCCGCTCCGAGAGCATTTTGACAAACACTTCAATTGAATGTAGGTAAATTAACAGCATTACGAAGTGCCTCGTTGCAAAAGATCACATTAGAGTGGCGGCAGGAGCCAAGGGTGCAAGTAGTCATGAGATGATCATCATTTACGAATTATCTTGTAAAATTTATTCGAGTTCTGATCAGCACACATTAAATGTTTTGGCTGCAGGTTGTGGCCATTCTCCGCCTCGAAATACCACAAGCACGGACCTGTGTCTCTTCACTGCAGGTTTGCTGAACTGGAAGGTTTCAAGCACAATACTAGGGATGACCTGCTCTTCAAAGGTCAGTTCACCTATAAAAACGTCGTTTCACTTGGATTGAAGTGCTTTCTTTGCCATATAAGCTACAGTCTCTTCTTTCAGCTGATCACAGATCTTCAAACGCTAATTCCTATATCATGGAGTACGCAGGCATGGCTACTGCTGCTGTAACGTGGGCTGCACCTGCATTGGACAGTGGCACAGCAGTGACGAGGGAATTTACCGCAGCTGGTTTGGATTGCTTCGCTGAAATCGACGTAATAATGACGGTACGAGTGTTACAAATGCGTTGCATCTTGTGCAGCTTTTGTTTTTGATGTCTGGAGCAATTCTTGTAGATGCACAACTACACTTATCTTACCTCGTACTCTCCCCCAGGGGAGACAATAACTGTATCTATTAGGAATTAACACTCCTTTGGGGGAAAAGTGAAATCCCAAGCTGATGGTCAAGAAACAGTGAGCGTTGTTTTCCTTCGTTGTAAAAGAATATATTTTTTTATTTGTGATGGATTTTTTCCGGTTCACAGCTGTCTTGTTTTTCAGTATCTAATCCTTTTTTTAGCTTTAACATTGTTTCGTAAATTTCCTTCTCAACTCACTGTTCCTAAGAAACGCACCTTCTGCATAGATTCCGCGTTCCCTGAACTCAATACTATACGGTGCTTTCATCTTTCTTCTCATGGACACATTTTCGTTGTAGTAAGGGGGCTCAAACTAACCTGAGTGATTAATTTAAAATAATTTCCTTCATGCTCATGCCATTGTCTTTACCTAATTGTCATCATTATCGTCACCTTTACCATAACTATTGTCACAACCATTGTCATAATTGCTGCCACCGTAACTGTGGCCACAGCCTCTGCCATAACTGTTGCCACCACCTCTACCATAACTCTTGTCGCCACCTCTACCATAACTGTTTCCGCCACCTCTAACATAACTGTTGCCACCACCTCTACCATAACTGTTGCCACCACCTCTACCATAAC
>JACJUY010003364.1:73828-85369 GCA_014220935.1 Platorchestia sp. MABIK
TACCATAACTGTTGCCACCACCTCTACCATAACTGTTGCCACCACCTCTACCATAACTGATGCCACCACCTCTACCATAACTGTTGCCACCACCTCTACCATAACTGATACAGGTCCTACTATCTCAGAGCTGCAACTCCACGGCCACCGAGCGCCCAGTTTCGCAGCCGCGTTGACTGAGTGTGGTAGTCGCTCGTTGTCTCCGCCGTTTTAACAACTCGCTCATCACTCCGCGAGCGCGAATTTTTGTGCCCTCTTTTCGCAAGAAATCGCTGATAATCGCGGGAAGAGAATTTTTGGCAAGGCAGTTTTTTGTGTGCCCGTGCACCTCCGCGCCCCCTTGCGAAGGTCTAGTCCTGACGGAATTGTGGTCTTATTCGTCACCTACATTGCCATTTAAAGTTGAAGTCCAGCGGTGAGTTTTCCAGGGTCTGAAAGTAGAATGGTTTCCTTGGCCAAGTTTTCTTGAAGGTCTGTGCGGTGCTCGTTGAGCAACTGGTCCTCCTCCTCAGCTTCAATGCCAGGGCTCCTGGTCTGGCCAGAGCAGCGAACTCGGTTTTTCCATTTTTTATGGAACGCCTTGACGCGCGTTGTGACATGTTTATCGAATATCAATAATGAGATTCTTCAGCAGGACATGAAACCCTTCACCTGGTGCCTGCTGGCGTTTTGAATTTTACGATGTCTTTCTGTTTATTCTGCTTTAAACCATGGGAACGTAAACGATAAAATTGGAATATCAGATTGATTTAAATTTTTTATACTTACATAACTCTCTAACACCTTCATCTAGTCAGTGTCGTGATAGCATGATGTTATAGGGTTGCGAAAAACGCTTTGTTTTTCATGGAAGTATAATATGGAGGGGAGGGGAGGGGGGAGAATTTGCTTACATGAGATTTCACATTCGTTAGAGAGTTGGTAAGCCAACATGCTCGCAACTCGTGACGGACAGTAGCTTTTCGTAGCTGAAATTAAGAGGTAAAATAAAATTTTCTAGTTTTCATGCCAACGGATTCATATAAAATAGAAGTATTTATGGGAAATAAGAAGAGTACTGGACCATTTCACGAAAATAATCAGAAAATGTTAATTATCATGTTCTAAAAGCTATTCTTAGCAAAAAACGCCTTACATTTTAGACTTGTTGAACATATATCTACGTGGTTCTCTGAAAAATGACACTGTGAGTGACAAGTAGGCCTTTGCTGCAGAAGGTACTTAAAACTGATGATGGTTGGAGTGAAAAAGATTCCAAAATCTTTCCGGGAGCAAATCATTCAGCTTTGTTCAGAAGGATTTCTCACAGAAGTATTTCTGATCACTTATATGTGAGATATTCTACCATATGTTCGTCTTTTCATAAATGTAAGGATTATGACACAACCACCAACTTGCCAAGTTCTGGTGCACCTCTGAAGATTAGTGCTGGCACACGTCGAAACGTGTTGAGAAAGGTTAGACAAATGCCGATAACTACTCTAAAAGAGTTTGAAACTGATATTGAAGCTTTCAATCCAGAAATAATGGAACCATCACCAAAGAGCTATTAGAAACCACATCAATGGTAGAAATTTCCCGCGAAATTTTCCGAATATCTAAGAAGGAAATGGAAGACATGTAAAATTGGCAAAAAATTTAAAAAAAGCTTTCGAGGAGTATCCTTCAATCTAGTGCATCAAAATTGAATTGTTTGGATGTGATGCCGCTCATTTTGTTCAGAGAAGGAGGGACAGCCTTAAAACTTAAATTGCCATACCATCTACGAAACACAAAGGTGGTAGCTCACTTGTAAGGAGTTGCTTTACCTAGCGCGGCACTGAGGCTCTCCACACCAATGAAAGAGAGAATCATGGTATCTTGTATCGGCCCATTTCGTAGGAGGAAACCATCCCAATTGTTAAGAGTTTTTTCAAAAAATCGCAAGTGTACGTTCCAACAGGACAACGACCCTAAATACGCGACACATTCAACTACGGGATGGTTAGAGACTCAAAATCGGTATTTTGGAATGGTCAGGTTGATTGATAGAACTCAACTCGATTGACATTTTTTGAAGATTAATGAGAAATGAGGTCAAGCGAAGAAATCCGAAGAATTGTGCAAAGTTGAACAAAATATGCTCTGAAGAATGAGCTAACATTTCCCCTCAAACTTGGGAACGCCTAATTTCTTCCCACGGAAATCTTTCCTGGCAGTAAAGAAGAATTAAGGTATCGTTCACTTATAAAATAATTTGTTTTATTATTTTTCTTATAACACATGTTTTTTTTGTATTGGAATAAGGACGCTTGAAAAATCTATTGTTATATTTTACATTTTCGGTTCAACCATTACGGGCTGTAATGTGGCAAAATTTCATATATCTTGGCCTACCAACGGTCGAATGAGCGAAAAATCTGATTTGTGCATATACTTTTGCTCCTCTTAAACGCACCATGTTCTTATCTCTTCATGTAAAGTTATTTTGCCCAACAAAAGTGAAGGTAATTTTCTTACGCGGCTGGTTTCGCCAGGTTACATTCAGAGTTCTTCTTCTCCACATTTATATCTTAATCGTGTTTCTTCATCTTCTTTCATTACCTTCATATTCAAAGAGAAGAGACGCGTTGAGGCAGAGCGTCTACATTTTCGTCATTTATGCAATTGTTGCCCCTCCGGGCTTGCTTGGTTGATGAAAGCGCCTCGCTACAAGGATACAACTGTTCTCGCCAGGGGACCCAGGGCACTATAGGCGCTCAGTTATTACGCTGGCCAACTTACCGTAAAACCAAACATGCTCCCCAGAGACCGCCGTCAAAGCACTTAGGCACTCTTAACAGCTGCTATTGATGGCACATAAAGAGCAATGTATTACATGTGTTTGTAAGGAAAAGTCTCATTATAGCAGCTCAGTCAACCAGTCAACCTGCACGGCCAACAGATATTAGTTAAGAGTGCCAGTGTAATTCTACTTCGTTTCGTACAGCAGTAAGGCTCGGATGGTTGGTTTGCTAGGAAGTTCTAGGACTCGTTTCAAAATAGCAGTGTCTCTTTTACTTTTGTTTTTCAATTGTTTACGCTCACCAGGGGGGCATTTTATTCAATCAGCCAACATCAAAGTCTTGGGTACTTTGGTCTTGTACATCACGCCACAAAATATCGTATTTTTGAAACTAACCACCATGGTTGAAGCATTTTCATTGATCGACTGCGTTGGTGATCTTTATTTTTGTTTTGTCGATTTGTAATCCCTGAAAACTTTGCTTAGGAAGCATTCTTCTGAAGCCAAGGAACGCTCATCAATGTCAAACAAATTTCATTGCTCTTTTACGATAAAATCGGAGTTCCAACCAAGGATCTACTCTTTAGTTGCTCTTGTTTTTGAGTATACGCTAAACTTGTTGAGCCTCTGATAAAGAAAATCTCTTTGGATTCTCAATTTTAATTTGTCAGCTCTCATGCCTTGCACACATGTGTAACTAAAGCCGTGGAACGTGAAATTAATGTTTTGGATATAGGTTTAGGTTGACTGGAGAACGTTTCTCTCTCGCTGGTGCTCCGTATTTAGTGTTACGTATTAATTTGAAATGCTGTAATACTAGAATGCCATTTTATTAACACTGCTTGTAGGTGTAGGTGTTAATACTGCTTAACTCAGTACTCCCAGAAGGGTGGGGCTGATGGGTGTGAGAGCTGGTGGGAGATTTGATTTAATCAATATCAGCTGAATCTTGATTTATATTATACTTTGGACATTCTCAATCACATCAATATTCAGAACTCATTTTAGTGGGTGTTGTAGTTCAAATAATTCTACATTTCAGTTCAATCTAGTTCGACGCTACAGCAGTGGTTTCGTAAAATTCATTTTCACCGTACAAAGTCAAAACACACGATTTTATGGATAGATCTCACTTGCACTTCCTCCACTGAAAAATCGGAGGACCTAGTGAGGACGCAGTGTACTGGAGCTTGCCCTGCTTCTCGTTCTCGAAATCGCCACACTTCCGTGAGCTGCCTGGGCTCGGTGACATGGGGTCTCATGTACGTTGCATCTCGTCAACTTTGGCACCTCAAAACTTTTTCTTCGGTGTACAGAATGAATCATACCAAGCTTCTATGGCCAGAAAAGATTCAGGCCCTAACCCTTGCCCCAACAAAATTCGTGATGCATCTGGCCGCAGACCTGGAGGTGACATGAGTGGCCATTCCCACAGAACCTGAAAAAAGCTGTTGCTGCTTTTTTCCCCAAGCCGTATCCGGAAGAAAGCTGAAGTCTAGGGCCACGTACAGCACTTTTGTTCATATTTTGAAGATTTGATGTATAGTAAAAGGCGACGTTAAACTTATTCAATACCATTTATCAGCATCACTTTTTTGGAAACATCACTTTTAGTAAGAACCAACGTCGGCTGCCGTAAGTTGGATAGATGTCAGCTCGAAGTACTGCCAAGAAGTCCCTGTCACAACGGTCGTGAAGACACTTCTGTTGTATTTATGGAAATCGCACTCCCAAGGGGAGACGTAAAATACCGCAGTGACGGTTAGGCAGTCTATCATTCCCTGCAATAGAATATTTTTTTGTTTTGTTACGGACCATCTTTTTTCGGGTTACAACTATTTTTTTCAACATACCTTTTCAGTAATAATTCTTGAAATTTCACTTGGTTTCATGAATTTTTTCAGTCTTGCTGTTTCAATAAGCTAGGTGAGCAGTCTCATCTTGTGAAAAGTTTACCAGTTCACCTAACTCCATTGCAAACGGCACCTAACTCCTTCCTTTCTTGAGAACTCCTTTGTTGTAGATAGATACTTAAAAATGAATTTATGTTATAAAACATATAGTAAAATCACCCAGGATCAAATCCAAATTCTGAGCAGATTGTTTTTACTTTTACACGTACCATTACTTTCACACATGGTACTCTGAATAACATAAGGCATTGTTGTGCAACCGTGCAAGTTCTTGTAGTAATGCGGAGGCTATGTCGTTCCAGACAATTCTGTTTCGACTTTCTCAACGTTTTACTTTTCATCTACTCAGTAGCGTGATTAGGTTTATTAATTTTTTCTAACTTCTAGCTAACTAAGGCGTGCATTTTCATTCTCTGGTCTCATATGATTTATCCACTGTCATAGGTGCTAGAAAACTCATTGCGGCATTTCGGCCAATGAGATTCAAGGATCTCTAAACTGGGGAATTTTAAAATCTTTTATATTAAATCTTCTGTATCAATTTTTTTGATGTATACCGTTTCCATTCCCTTTTCATCCATAAAAGATTTGAAGTGCCTCGGCTCGAACTATGCCGCTGCCCAATGAAAAGTTTACACTGAAGATTTTACTCGAAGATCCAGGAATTTATTGTGATAAATGTGGTGCTCAGAATTTCGTCGATGCTCGAGTAAGAGACATTGAATAAATCTCTCCCCGTGAGTATATTGTGTGAGAGATTTTATCTCCAAAGGATCTTTTTTTATCTTGAGAGGGATTACCCGTAGAAAACTTTTATATTTTGTGCTCCGACACTTCCGTGTAGACATTTTTTTGTTGCTTTTCCATTCATGGTAAGCCTTCGAAATCAGCTGCCGCAGCTACTGATAACGACGATTTTATTTGCTCAAAATGGTAGTCTTTCTGTCTTTCATCGGCCTCATACAACACTCACTGGCGCTATTTGGCTGGAGTGATCGGGAGTTGACATAAAAAAGCAGCAAAGATGGGCTTAACATTAAAGTGATCTGCACCAGTGAGGTCTGTTTTACTCAATACTAGTGCATATTAACCTTCAAAATTGCTTTTGATTCCATAGAGGTAAAAAAAAGGCTTCGAGCCCTGGCTTCGCTTCGGATTCCACCATGCACATTTTGCGGAGGTCAACAGGTTGTGGAAGAAGAAGAGATCAATTAATCTTAATAGCTTTGCAGAATGATCAATAGAAGATCAGTACACTGAAAAATTGGGTGAAAATTGGAGGGCAAATATGAAGAGTGCCTAACCCACAAAACACAGAATTTTAAGACACTCAAGTTAGAGGCGTGGTGTTCATCGCAGGGTTGCCAAACTGACTTTTCCTTGCTAAGTTACTAACTAGGAACTAATTAGGAACTAGGCCGCTCTGCCTGAAAGATATCTACGCCGCTATGAGGTGGAATTATCACTTAATTCACTTTGCCAGTTTTGACCTCTGATTTGTGGGTTTGGCCACTCTGCATATTTGCCCTCCAATTATTCCAGAGGTTAAAGTTCACGCAAACTTCAGTTAAGAGCACCGACATTCGTTGCCTTATTTTCCTATTTTTCTCCCAAATGTATTCAAACGTTTGTAATTCTTGATACTGCATTTTCTATTACGCACGCAAAAGTTTATTAAAACTAAATTATTCATGCGATAGTTATTTCCATGACTTGAATAAAAATACTAATTACCGACGTTAGTTAATCGTAAGCATATGAATAAAAAACGGCCATTAGAATCAGCCCATTGGCTCATTCTTGGATTGCGACTCAAGCTTCACACTGTCGAGGAACAATCACGCACAAGCAATCGAGTAGAAGTAAAGGAAAAAGAGGTTGCGTTTGCAGTCATCGTCATTGACGCACTAGCAACAGTAAATTGGTTTCAGCACGAGAGAACGACCGTATCACTGATATGTGACCCCATGAATTGACTTGTTGTTGCAATGTCGGTAATATTTGAGCCGTTACATGCATGCTCATTTCTTTCGTTCGTACAAGTATATTTGTGGATGAGTCACTACCAGCTGTACCGTAAATACATAGTCTTGTTTCTAAAATTACGCATATAATGTATTTCTTCTATTTCTCTGGATTTCCGAACGATTTTGAACTCACAAATTCAAGGGAGTTCCCAATCGTAAATGTTGAAGACGATTTTCGAATGTATTCAGTGTGCCACCAAAGAAGATGGTCTCTGGCTATAGATTAGGACTAGTTTTGTTCAGAAAAGAATCTTGTGGTCAAGGCAACCTGAAATGTTTTGTTTTTGATTTCTGGTCGTTATTTGTGTACCGTCAGTTCCAAAAAGTCATCGTGAGATCACATCGGTAAAACATTAAGATATTTATTGGTTTCTATTAGTTTAAGTAACAGTCTTTTCTGTTTTAGGAAATTGAGTTTATGCTTTTGAAGACGCCTTTTGCATCTGAAATTCAAAATTTCTGGAAGCATATAAATTGCTTTACTTCGAGTTCTTGCATTTTATTGAATTCTCGCCGTAGGTTGGTGACTCAAGTTGAAAAGTGTATTCGAGATATGGTCGCACATGTGCTTTAAAGTAGAAGCGGTATTACGTCTTTCAATTTGTAGTTGAGTTTTTCGTTGTGGAACCAAGTGAAGCTGTTCTATAGAACAGCTTCACTTGGTTCACTTGGTGTAGGTATACCTACATTCTTACTTGTCAACATGTGCGTGGTCTTCCGTGATTGTGGTACCAAGATGTATTGTTTGCTTTACAGTCTCAGTGGGAGTATCAGTCACTGCGTGTGTGCGTGTGATGTACCAATTATTAGTTTCAATGTGCATAAATAAGCACATGGCAATACTGAAACTCATTTGCCTGGTTTTGGTCCATTTGAAGAGTCGGATAACTCCGTGTCGCTCGGTGAACGCCCTCAGGCACAGTTTCGCGTCATCTACGAACTTTTCAAATGTACTCACGATAATGTGATCAAAGTTGTTGAAGTCGATGATGCTCGTGTTGAAAACGTCCAGGCCTAAAACGTTCTTTTGAGGGATCCCTGATGGTACTTTTGTCCATGCTATCAGTAAATTGCTTATGAATCGTTATAGTTTCGCTTTACGTCCACTGAAAGTAGTTTTCCTGTATTCCATTGGCTACCACTCTGACCATTAAGGGAATTTAACGAAAAGCGTTCTGAAATTCGATAAAATTATGGTGAGGTTCAACAGTTTGGTACTTTCGTAAATTTGGTTGACATTTCAAATGAAGTCGTGGAGTTTTGTTTGGCCGAACCATTTTCCCTAAATCCGCGCTAAAAATTTGCAATTCAATTTAGGGCTTAAAGTTGTTTCAGAATGATTGTGAAAATTACAGCGTTTTAACTTTCCAACATTCTTCATCGAATTTAAATATACTGGAGGTTAAAAGTTTTTCTATCCTTCGGACTCATTACCAGCGTGTACTTAATTAATTTCATTTTCAAATGTTCTCAAAGAATAAAATACCTTGTTAAAATTATCTTAAATTAACTTTTTGTATTTTCTTGTATGCTCGTGAATAAAAGAGAATGACATTTTACGTCCAGAGGACGTTCCTCGCTCCCGGTGCGCTTCACAACTGGTGGCGCACACACGACTCGCACTCGTGTTACCATATCGTCTCATCTATATTATGATATATAACATCGAGGGATAAGCAACAATGATTTTGATTTAATGAATGTTGTACCTTGAATTTCTTTCGTCGTCCACACCTGGCGACCGTTGCTTAAAATCCTGGCAGGCGCCATATGAGGCCATTGCCTAAGGCCCTCGGCTATTGTTCCTCTGTCATAATCGCCTGCCTTTTAGTGGATTAACTTGGTGGCGGAAACAATTTCAACGCATGTTAGGTCTTAAAAGGCACAGTTTTGTAACATAAGTATTATTTTTTGAGAAATTTTCAAAAGTAATTCTAATCTGCGGTTTGATATGCTATCTAATGTAGCGTCTGACTTTTTATTTGAAAAATTATGTTGCAACGTTTGTGAAGCTTTTAAAAATTAGCACAGCATCACAACCACGCATGAAAAGTACGTACATACACTGAAGAATTTTCTTGTGAAACTTCATTGAATGGGATGTATGTTTTGTTTCCTCGAAGATGCACAGCAAAATAGCTCCAAGTTATATTATTTCGCCGTTGGTATCCGCAGTTGGTCTGCCACAGCCTGCTTTTCATGAGATTCCATTAGCGCCGACCACATGCAGGTATAGAAGCTCATACAATCCAACAATGGGAGACGTGCGCACAACTATCCTTTGGTAACACATGCCTTATTAGGTGCTTGCTCTGCCTGCTAAAAGTTAACCTGACTCAATTTACTCTGAATTCATTCATTGTTTGAACATCTCTTCTTCATTAAAGAGTGTTAATTAAATCCTCGGTGTTGTAAATAAACAATTGTACAATTTAATTGTACAATATAATTGTACAGTCGACGCGCTAGCATTGCCAGCTACTTGGACATCGCAATATCCCGCTTTGTGAAATCTAGCATGTGGCCTTGGACCAGACTGTGAGTGACGTTGCTCCATTTGTTTCTTACTTTGTGTCTGAGCCACGAAAGTCACAGGTTTACTTTGTGCTACAGTTCGCGAAGAAATTTGTGGATATAGTAAGGTCTAGCGTAATCTTATGTTTTTTACGTATGGAAGAACTGCGGTGATGTTGGATTCAGCAGTCTCCACCTCGGAAAACTTTATATGAAAGAAATTGAGAGCGAGTTTTCAGCAGGAGTGATTTTATGTGTGCAAAAAATGTTCAGAGTTGAGAATGTTCCCAAACAAACAGAAGGTACCAAAAATTTTTGCTCAAAAATTTTAAATATGGTGTCTCAAATTTTACATTGATGCTTGTGCTGGAACGATTGTACTGCTCCTGGTCATATTTTGTTTGCATTTCTGGCATGCAGAGAGCTCTGGGTTTTGTTATTTTTTCTCGTTTCCTTTTACTTCGTTATTTAAAACTGTAAATTTATATTGGCCTCCATTCGGTTTACAAAGGAAATTTTTTAGCTTCAAGTCAGAAGTAATTGATTTTGTAAAAACAAAATTGCCATTCAAACTTGTTTTTGAGCCAAATTAATTTTGCCTAAAGATCAATTACTTCCCCGTAATCAATGTGTCACTTAATTTCGAATATGATTGACGTGAGGTGCGTGAGTTGTTACTCTGCTTTTGGCCTATACGAGGCAGCGAAACCTGTCAGGTTGAGTTAGCAAGCTATGAGATACATAACCTTCTTTAGCTGAAGACATACTAATGCCATACGTGGAACTAAATTGATGAGCCCACCGGTTTCACCTATTACTTTTACTGTGTTGCTCCTAAGGTGGTACAACTTTTGTCTCTATTGGAATTTCAGATTATAGAGGGAAGATGTGAGGTCCCGAGCTGGACTTTAGCTAGGCCTTCCTACAGTCGAAATGAAATTTTTATTTATTTTACATCTTTCGGTCATTATTTTTCAATTCACTGTTGCTTTTTTCAGTACTTTTTACTTACCTAAGTTTAGGTTAGTTATGTTCATATGCTAAGAGGACTGGGGCCCCCGGAGGAATACTGTAAGGTTACCTCTGTTAGAAATAGACTTTCGGGACCTGTAACTCCTGAATCCATTTTGCATCTTCCAGTGCTCATACTTTTTTGGTATCTCGTTTTTGTCGTATCTTCCTCTTCATTCCTAATTTACTGTTGCAACGTCCAGGGTATCAACTGTAGGAATATTCATGGTGTACATATATTCTTAGTTTTGTTTGTCCATACAAAATGGTTCCTTCTCTTCCTCTCTTGGGAACATAGTCCGTGGTTAGGGGGGCATGAGCTAACTTATCTAATCAAGAGTTTTCTCAAGAGAGCGTACCATTCTGATAATCGTCAGAGAGCCGGAGTACTTGTAACAGAAATGAAATACCTGTGAAACAAAGCGTCTCTTGCTCATGTGTTTGTAACACATTGAAAACTTATGGGTAGTAAATCAGGTAACATCGTAGTGGGTCTTAATTTTCATACAGGTTAGGAGATTAGCAGTAGTTATGATTACGCAATGTCTTCCTGGCTAATCCAAGTTTCTGAGCACCTCTTGCTTCGCATTTCAAGCATTGTGGTCTTGAAAGTTCTGAGCACCTCATTAACCAGGGCCTTTTGACCCTCGATGTATTATTTGAAGATTGTGTTTCTCACAACAGTTTCGAGCTCGATTTTTTCTCAGCGTTCGTTCGCTATGTTTCGTACCGAAGATATTGAAATGACTGCTTCTATAGAACAAAATAGTAATACTAATAAATTTTGACCTTTTTCGGTTCCTCTGAATTGTCGGCTTTTGGTGAAGCCCCAATTATGTTCCCCTACGAAATATAGAATCGATCCTCTGCTTTATAACAACAAAATTGCAATTCCTGCATCGAAATTTAATTTTAAAATGTTAGCCTGGGAAAATAGGAAGACGCTTTTACAGAGACCTGTGATATATTCCTAACAGTTTCGTCTGACAGATACTAGAGCAGGACGAATTATGATTTATTTGTACTACTTTTCAAAACATTTTACTCGTCAATTCCCCTAGATGAACTGAAGTGGATTACAATGTTCTCTGAAAAAAAAGCAAATTAGCTAGCCTTTAAAATGATACCGTACGCTAATACAGTGAAGTTTGGAGCCCATCATATAAGGCATCCTCACTAACCTCTCCCTACGGTTTGTCATTTCGACGCTGAGAAGCGCAACGTAGTAAAAAGTCACTCTCCCCAAAACCACGAGAACTTCTACACGCTTTTCAGAGCGACATGTGTCTGAACTCCATTTGTTTTTTTTTTT
>JACJUY010003365.1:0-18427 GCA_014220935.1 Platorchestia sp. MABIK
AATCCGTTAACACAGTTATCTAAGTTATCGCTCAGTGCCGCTGCTTGAGAGAGAGAAGAGACGAGTCCAGTAGGTTTTCTAAATGTATACAAACAGTTTGTTTATAATGTTAGGTCGCTCAGAGACATTGCTGTACGGTTTTCCGGATTCAACAAATTAATCCAGCTCGGAAAAATTTCCCACTGATGTACACAAAGTAAGATAATTAAAATAATATCTTTTAGTTAGCAACCGTTTCTTCGACGAGAGACATAAAGCTCTCTCAGTTTTAGGAGCTTTATATACTGAGAAATAAGTTTCCCGGCGTTCAAGACAATTCCTCAACCAGTGACAGAATTCCAGATGAACGGGTCATGCCATTTCGCATCTTTGACATAGGGAATTATATTCTGTAACATCTCGTTTTTACATTGATTACTTATGAAATTAAACGATCGCCCATGTCTTTAAAATCAGCATTTCTAACTTAGCCGCACATCAAGCCTCCTTAGTATTGTTGGTTTTGAAACCCCAGTTGCGTTTATTGACACTCTATGTATAGAAGCACTGTGGTTAATTAAAGGTTATCATTTGACAATGGTTTAGTAGAAAATGTTTAATGATTATAGGGAATATGGTGAAAGATTTATTCATTTGCTTTGATGCAGCGTGTTAGGTACAGCTAGAGCAATGCAAAAGCTTTATCGAAGTTACCTTCATTTATGTCTGTAAACAACATTTTTGTAATTATGCTGTTGTCACGTTTGCCTTGTTCATCTGAGTTAAATTAATCAAATTTTGAGCCCTGTCAACAAAAGCGTGATAATGCCACGTACAATTATCCATGACTCCACACAGGTTCTATTTCACACTTGGAACAACGTCGGTGCTTTTAATTTCGCTTCTGCTTTATCCCCTGGATGCAAGTGATGGTTTAACGCTTTCACCGCATCGTTCGCCACTGGTGGTCGCGGAGGAAATTTTCATAATGCTGACCGACCAGTGGGCGAAACTCAAGTTTCAAAAATACTTAATTGCAGCTATATGAAGGTCCAATCGAGGTAATGTTTGCTATTTCCAAAATTGCAAGACTTTTAAATCTGAGTTGGTTATAGAACTTCGGTTTTTCCAATTGCGGTCTATGTGTTTAAGGTTCTGGTGATCCTGAGGAAAAGGGTATTGACTGTGCCCTGCTGGACGCGAGTAGCGAGGTTAGCCCGAGGTCCCTGACGCTAGGCGTCTCGGCCCCTCGCAGGAGCCGCACGTTACCATGGAGACGGAACTCTTACTCACTCGTTGCTGCAGCGGTGCTGCTACCGATACCGTAAAGGGGGTTGCAGTTCATAAATTTACAAGATTTTAACCCAGAAATAAATATTCGTGAGATCCTTATCCGTGTTCGTTTGTTAAAATTTTTTGAATCGGATTCGTTATCTTTAATAAGGTTTATTAAGTGTTTCGCGATCGTTCTTAAAAATATAAATGTGGTTACATCTTGTACGGTAATGAAAATCCTTGCCATCACCGAAATTTTATTTGAAATTATCCTATTTGTGTCGATTCTCCCCAAGCTTTGAAGACGCTATATTGTTGCCAACAGACTCGACCTGTCAAATTGTGAACACTTGAACATTTCCTCACATTTTACCTCAACGCGAGTAAAGCGCTGAGTAAAAATTACTCAGTAAAGAGCTTCATAATAGTAAAGCAATGGTGACATAATGAAATAATTTCGCAAAGTTGAATCCCATTACATCACCTGTATAATCAAGAACTAATCTTTCAAATCGTGTGTTTACGAAGATAAATTGTCCACTGTCATAAATCGTGCAATAAGGTTATCAGTTTACCATACTGTAATGTACCTATTGCTTGTTACTCAGAAGTTCAACTGATTTAGCAATGAAAGCCTCAAAGTGCGAAAATTGGAATTGAAGATATTTTCATTCAGAGGATCATAAAACTTTTTGGAAATATTTCAAAACCTGAGATTGCATAAATCGATCTGAACTTAATTATTCAACGAATGCAAAGCCAGATGGTTTGAGCGTAGGGCGTAAGCATCATGGTCCATTCTAAGACTATTGTTTAACTAATTCTATTAAGTTCTTCAAGGCACAAAGGGGACTGGGGAACTTTAATGAAGTTAATATTCCGCTGAGCTGAAGGTGATGCAGGCGTTTCCACGAAGTGCAATGAATCATTTTCCACTAACACGAGTTCAGTCTTTGATATCGTCCTGAAATTCTATATTTATTTGTACCGTACATGATGAAACAATATTAAATATTTTGAAACAAAATTTTTCGTGAAGAGGTCAAAAAAAATATGAGACAATATTTCATTGCGAAAAGGTCAAAATTTTGAGGCTGTTTGTCCGGCAAAATCACACAGCAATGGATTTAGGAATGAATGTAATAATTTAGACAATGAAACTTTGAGCCTTAAATTACAGATAAGGCATCATGAGCTTCTTGAGATTGGTTTTTGAGCTATGACTAGTAATTAGGAACGCATTCTTCAATTAAAGTTCAAAAGATCTGATCGCCTTCATTCCCAAATGTGGTCAAAATGCTCACGGTAAAAGCTAAAATCATCACAAAAGCTCGTACTTTACAAAATAAATGCAAGGTGAGCGATATACACAATAATGTCAAAATTATTAAAAGGTGCATGACCCGTATGACATAATCCTTTAAAATTATTTGACGCTCAAAAGTTAATTTTCTTCGGCCAGGTTTGCAGAACTTTCTTCGCAACAACAAGCGAGGAATGGAGGCTTGTGTGTTGTAATGGAAGTTGAAATCCAAATACGGACCTTGACACCTCAAATTCATTTAGTTTAACTCCCGCTTCCTTCGGATAAAATGTGTAAACCTTATTGGGAATAAAAAAAACTTTTAATATAGAGGAATCATGCTAATTGAAGCGTGTGTCTGCTCGTTAACCAACTAATTTTGATGGCTCCTTTCTCTGTAGACACGCATTCGCGTCACTTAAACGTGATGCAATTTGCTTTATTCATACAAATGCCAGTAGCCAAGTTTTGTGAAATACATGTAGAGCAGACCTAAGCGATACTGGGAACAAACTTTCCCGAAACACATGGAATGGAGCACAAGTTGACGAGGCTTTACGTTTTTCTCTGCCAGAGTATGGAGTCCAATGGGACACTTTGTTGAGGCATTCAGGTGTGATAAAAATTTGCTGAACATGTAGATGATATTTTCATGCGCGTTCTTTTGCCGAATCTTTCCAGCAAAATAACTTATAATATGATAGTACAACAAGTGTATAACAATTATAAACACTTAAGGTTTAATTACTTTCATTTAAACATGCCTCAAGACTTGCTCACCTAGACCTCGTTCAGGAGCTTCAGACCTGGAGGAGTAGAATGCCATCTCTTCGGGATAAATTGTTATAACTTAATCAACTTATAAACCATTTTTTACACCTCATCAAAGTTTTTCTGACTGTTTTCTCTCTAATTTCCGCATAATTATGTTATTTACAAGCAAGTAGCGTTTTTAACTATCGAAAAATGGCATCGGATGAAACAAGAACTGAGTCATTGTTGCGCGCAGAAAGGCTTGTGCTGGGGAGGGTACGACAGAAAACTTCAAGAAAAAGAAAGACAGAAAAACAGTTTATTTCCAATAAAGATAGCACAAAAGTACCATCATTGGTTTTTAAAATATCTTAAAGTTAATACACTTAGATGACACACACATGAGTATTGTAATACCCATGTCACTAGTCGATAAGAAATGATTGAGGGCAATGTAAGTGACTTTAGGGTGCGTGTTTTCTAACGACTTTGGCTGATTTTTTCTTCTTCCATGAAGTGCGATTTAAAAATTCATAACGAACGAGCGATAGAATACTTTATTCTAAAATGCAAGTAATTATGCTGAAATAGTCAGCGTTCATGTTATTCCCTTATGCAACTAAAAGTAGTACTATATATTAACTGGATGTACGTATATTATGTGGCAACATGTATGAATGAATAAAATAGGAGTATATATATGTTTACTTTTCAATTAAGCCCTTAAAACATATTAGTTTTTAAAAATAAATCGATACATAAATGAACAAAATAAATTCTTACGCAATTAACATACAGAGGAAGAGTCTGTTTTTAGACTAAAGGGTGGACATGAAATTACAGGTGTGTTCGGTCTGAAAACTTTACCTAACACCTAATTTGTTGTCCAGCTGAAGATGACGCAGACCTAAATTAGGTTAAGAAATTTGTGACATTATCATAAAATACAGACTGTTGTTAAAACAATTTTTTTTTCAAGTAACACATCACAAATTTTTTGTTTGACAAAACTGTTACATGAGCGCTAGATATGCTCTGGGTAGTCTCAATGACGTTGCGGAAAGTGATCGCTTCTATTCCCACACGATGATTCAGCGGTTCCAATTTAGCAAAATCTGCATGGGGGCTGAGATTTTGAAATTAGTTCAACCTCTTTTAACCAACATTGCTGGATTTTCAAAAGATTAATGTCATTGTAGCGGGGCAGCCGATAGCTTATGCTCTTTCGTCGTCTTAACTACCTACGCAACGCGCTGTTATTTTCGGGCCCAATCCTTCAAAATTGAGCTTTTTCAAGAGATTTACACCATTTCTTCGTGGTTGCTAGATGCTCAGCCCTCTGTTAAAACTGAGAGAGTTCAAACTGAAGAATTTTTGGCTACAAAAACAGCACGTAGCATTACCAAGTTGACAAAAGAACTTAGAACTCTTCTATCTGCCCCACTACAATATGAATCATTTAAAATTTTTGCCACACTTGATGAAGAGCAAGTTGGAGCATTTCAGACTCCGCTCATGAGGTGTATACACGTTCCTCCTGTGAAGAAATATTCATCAGGACACACATTGCCGTTGCCATAGACGCCGGGCTTGGCAGTCGGCACTTCAAGAGTCAGAGCCACGTCCCTGGGTGCCTCGGTGGGGGAGGCCCTCATTAAGGAGTCCATCTGTCCCCGGCACCTGCTGGAGTTATCCCGCATGGACCCGACGCTGCACGAGCGGCTGGGCGGGTCGTAGATGGCGTAGGGAGCTTCGACGGTGCACACGACCGCTGACGTCATCGGGTCTATGGCCAGGAATCCTTTCTTACATGGGCCTGCGTGATAAAAAAAGGCTTTTTGCAGTTCATGCGCGTCTCTCATTAGTAGTGTGCAATTAAGTTAAAACATGCGTGGAATGACAATTTCATTCCATTCTCTGTGGCGACTTCCGTGTTACTAACACTGTTCAGTTCCATTTAGCAGTTGATGGGGCGTGAACAACTTCTTATTTGGACACACGTCTTTGTGCCTGAATGAACAAGGAGGATAGATACTTGTTATAATTGTAGGTAACAAGGCAGCTGTATTCAAATACCTGACTAGAATCCTGATAGTTATAAATAGTTCCTCAAATAGATGCTTCTATCATGCAGCTGTCTCATGAGAAAATTCTTGGAAAGAAATGTTTCTAATGAACATTCCTGGAGAAAAGCGTCGTTTTGTCCAATTTCGAGGAGTTACCCTCGTCTGCTCTCTACTTTACTTGAATAATTGACTTATCTACAATATGGAACACACCGTAACGAAATAAAGCAACTTGTTTACGTCGCTTTACCTGTAGTGGAGATCGCGTAGCATCGAAAATCTGGCTTTGGACGCATCGTGGGTGCCACCTCCGCACACTGGGCGGTCATTGGAACCTCCCTCGCATTGGCGCACAAATTTTCGCGGCAAACTCCCGATGCGCTACGGCCGTCGTCCGAAACCTGGAGTACGGTGAAGTAAAGGTCAGTTGGGATGTCTCCATCACAAATGTTATGCCTGAAGCGTACTTTGTTCGAAGTTTCGAGTTAAACGGCTAGAGTCACGATGACTACGGATGATTATAAATTTTTAACTTATAACTCTCTTAATTTCATGTACGAAAAACCCAGCGAGTGATTTATATGGACCTCGAGTTAAAAGGCATCTGTTGAGTTAGAGTATTTACTTGAATCATTGTGGTGAGTAATTGTTGAACAAATAAACTGAACATGGAAAACTTATTATTTCCACGGAGACAGGCCGAACTGAATTACAGTATTCGACGAAAGAACAGTTTTAATTGAAACAAATACAAGGTTTTCACAACGGAGGAAATGCATGGTCAATTTCACGGAGATGTTGCATGGTCAATTTCACGGAGATGTTGGCGGAGGAGATCACACTTTTGATTAATAACTTCTTATTATCGTAAAATCCGTGGCTTAATTGTTCCACACAATGACATTGATGTTGAACATAACTACTTTGAAGGGGTACCATTGCGTACAAGTTTTTACACTCATACTGAAGTATAAAAAATATGATAAAGAAAGCAATGAAACAACAACTTTTTTGACCTGCATCTTGTCTACTTGTTTATTTGTCAATTAATATTAGATTGGTGAGTGTATACAAAAAAGTATTAGTTGAAATGGAATGCTAGATAATCTAAAACTCTCCAAAATTCAATAATGCATGATTATTGAGAGCCAGTGTGTGCCACAACTATTAATTATCCCACACTCAAGAAGTAACTGCACTCTAATTTTGGTTAATTTTTATATGTAACAATTAAAGACAAACAACTAATAACAGTGTAGAAGGTTCCTAAAGTTTTCAATGTCAACAATGATACCGTGAGCTGTTTTAATACTTGGACCTTACAAAACTATTAAAAATTACAACTTAACTTTTGTTGAAAGGTTCACATGTTCTATAACATTCTCACTCATGAACACTATTTTGTACAACATTCTCTCGTGAACACTATTTTGCATAACATTCCTGAGGTATTTATTTACGGTGCTGATGAAAATTAGAACTTTGTGTTTAGAAATGTTATGCCTGCTCTAGTGCCTCCAAGAAGTCAGCTCTGCATGTCCTTCTTCACAGCAGTCTCAGCCAAATACGCCTCAGGAGACATACACGTTTGCTTAATCATAAAGAACACCTTGCCCGCTGTTTTTTTGTGTTGACTCTTATCTCAACGGTGTTTTTAGCTATTACAACAACGGTGTGAGTAAAATTACAGTGAGCCATTTATTTTGCGTGCGATCGCCCTTTTCTGTATTTTGGGATACACTGGGATCATAGCATTCAAAAGGACGAGCGGGCTGCACAAGTTGTTCGAGGCTACACACCAAACTTTCGTAATTACAAAGTCCCCCACAATCGACACGAGATTCAGTTCGTAATTGTCAAGAGCACAGCCCTAAAGTCTTTGATGCGAAAAACGCGTGAACTTATGATTATTTAGAATGTATTACTCGAGGTAGCATGGAAGAGTTTCGGTGGAATGAGAAGTTCTTCACGCTTCAGACGTGCTGCTTGACGTCATGTCATCACTTCGTTGTTGTTGACTTAAAATCTAACATTTTCCAAAGAATGGCAAACAAGTTGATTCCAAGTAACCATGCATCCTCACTGCACTTCTATGATAAACTTTCTTTCGAAAATTTGACAGTGCTTCAACCTAGAGATGAGCCAAGTTCCAGGGTTCCCTAGCCTTAACCCTTTAACGTCAGCGTTTTTATACTCATACTACTGTTATTACAACCACCATCATTAAATTGACACAGACATCAGGTAGTCACCGATATCAGAATGAGGAACGAACTGCCGCTCGGTAGATAACTTCAAAGAATACACTAGGAAACAAATTTAACAAGAAATACAGCATATTGAGGCTATTTTCAAAAGAGGACCGTGTAGTCCTCTGGGACGTTAAAGAGTTAAGTTGTACAATTGTGCACCTGTAGAGTGAAGCCCTTGTCGCACGGCTCTTGCATGTGAGGTGTGTAGCACGCGGCCGTCGGGATGTGCCAGACCTGTCCCATGGGACACTCGCACTCCGGGTCCCCGTACTCGTTTACGATGAGCTGTTGAGTCTTGTTGCAGTGCTTTTCGTTCAGCCGTAGTCCGAGTTCTTCACACTCGCCATGGATGAAAACTGATCCTTCAGGGCACTCTTGCACGGCACAATGAGCTCGATCTGATCACACAGATGTGTTAGTGCATGCATGTACTGAGGTGAGGGATAGGATGTTGGGACTGAGTTCAAGCATCAAATGGAACTATACGGAATGTCGATGTTATCTGACTTTATTAAAAATTGTCCGTGTGAATAAGTATCGAAATCCTTACCTTAAGATCTTTTCATTTAATGATAACAGCAAGAGGATATCAGTTTCGATCACGTTCTTTTGTAACCATATCTTTTAGAATTATCGCATTCTACGCTGATACTGACGTAGGTATGAGTAGAAGCTGGTAAATAAACATGAGTAGAATCTAGCAAATAAACTTTTTAAAACGATCACTTGAACATGTGATACTTCGCACCTTGGCAGAACCAGAACAAAATTTGGGGTGATACACGTCGGAAGAGACAAAATCAAACCATGTTTATAATGAATACGACATGTTAATTTTTAGAGTGAAGCGAAACGTCTAACACTAAGTTATCAGGTAAATCATACCTCGTGCGAATGAAATACGTTTCAAATCTGTTGATTGGCTCATGAAATTCGTTTTTTCATTTAGAAATGGTTTGAAGTAACTTTTCCATTCGTGTTCGGCGTGATGACCGATGTGATTGCGCATGGTACATGACCTTAGAGCACAGCAGCATAATTTAAAATGAAATTTCATTATCCTTTGCTTCAGCCTTCAGTCGGCAAAATTTGAGTGAAAATTTCAGAAGCGACTAGCTGAAAGCTTACCAATTACAGATTGTCAATCAATTTTAAATCAAAAGCCTTTATATGTTGATCAGTTACCTGCTTTCTCTTTTCATGTGTTTCAATAGAAAATATTTCTCTTTCCATCTGACATGTATGGATGAAATCTTTTGCTCAAAAATCTATTGCTCGGCACTTTTATGAATGAAATGGTTCGATGATTTTTCAGCGCTAGTAGATTTTATTCGTAATTCTTCAATTTGGATGAGTAAGCGCAGCTACTATTTAGGCTGTGGTGGGAGTTAAGAGTCAAGCAGTATAAAGAATATAATTTAGATGGTGTTTTTCTTCATCTGTCTTTTCTCGATCACCCTTTGGTGGTATCTAACACCTTTGGTGGTATCTAACTGACATCAGCCGTCAGTTGCTGCCAAATAGCCTAAGTGATACACTAGTGTTGGCGCGAGGAAGCATGGGACATCATTTTGATCTCAAATTCTTTTAATACATTGCTGAGATGAAACGGGCATTATTTTGCTGCGAGATATATGTGTGATTTAGTTGACATCAGATTCTGTAAGGATCCCGGTGAGGAACTAGCAATGCAATGCAATGCAATGAAATTCTCGGAGACCCTTCAATGACTTGTCTGATTGAGAAACATATGTATAATACTAAAGAAATTTAACTCCATGCAACAGGGTCATAGAATTGACCAAAGAAGTTGAGTACCAATGTACGCAGGCAAATAAGCAAGTGATCAAGCAAAAACCTCACGTTATCTTTGCGATGTATCTCTGAAAATGAGTCCAAGCCTGATTGGTATTTTAATAACAATATTCTGAGAAATTCTCTACCTATGTTAAGAAGTGAATAAATTAGACAAATTTATTTCTATACTCCAGTAGTTGCAATCAAAAACTAAGAATTTTTCATTGTACAGTAATTCAAAATGCCATTGCCTATGTATATGAAGACCAATTTTTGTGCAAGCCATATACCATCATAACACAAGAGATCTTCTCTTACGAATGGTGCAAATCTAACCTTTCAAGCCGAGAACGATATTCAGTTATTGATAGTTTCATTTCAGAGCCACAAAAAAAGCCTCAAATGTAACCCATGATGTCCCTCAAAGATCGTTTCTTATGGCCTCTTCTACTTCTCATTTTTCATTAACGATATCGTAAAATCACCATGTTTCTTCAAATTCATATTGTTTGCTGATGACAGCATATCATTTTTTTAAGTTTCTACCTCACTAGAATACCGTGAGCATCTCAAATAGCATCAATTAAGATTCGTATGGCGTTTCGCTCTCATTCTTAGAGATAAAAGGAGTATTATGGCAACCGTGTAAAATACATAATATTCTCATGAAAGAAAAATATGCTGTTCTCTAGCATTACGGTTAATGGTGCAAAAATATGAGAGATTAACATCTATAAATATTTAAGAATAATACCAGAGAAAAATTTGACCTTCAAAAATCACGTTAATCTTAATCGTATGATGATATACAAAACCCACGGCGTTTTACCTCCAGTCAAGTACACCCTCCTAAAAGAAGGCTAAAAATATTTGCAGCGGACTGATACACAGACAAAAATTGAATTGACAGAATGCTCACAGCGGAGAAAAATGATAAAATTATCTCGACTTGGAATGCAACGCCCGCATAAAAGATTCATTCAAGAATGAAAATTTTTTAAAATTACTCATTACTTCCAATTTTTTTACAGAAAATCTACAAAAATTTTGATATCCGGCATAAAATTTGTGCTCAAACTGAGTCCCATGCCTATTTGAAAACAAACAAAAACGCGAAGTCCATTACAACTCAAAAGTTAGACCTCAAAATAGCTCTCTTTTCGTCAGTACCAAATTCTAAAATTTCATGCTTTTTTTTACTTTAAACGATGCTTTCACTCACTCAGCTTTCAAAAGTAGGCTTGAAATATACATTTTTTAAATTAATAGATGAATAAAAAATAGAAAAAATAAAATAAATAGCTGATACAAATTAAAAAAAAAAATTGAAGTATCTTTTCTAAGCTCCAGTCTTCTAACCTCCATAAAGTTATCATCAAAAAAAGAAACATCTGACGAAGAAAAAAGTTGACCAGAATATCAAACTTTACTTTCTCCCAGCTTGATATTGCCAAATTTATATCACATGCATGAGTATTTTCAAGCTAGGAACATATGTATGTTTGTCTATTTACCGTAGTTCACTGCAAATGTGTTCATATCCGGGTAAGTGTCCAGGGAAGTTTCGTAGCTCATTTAACCTTCAATGCTAATATTCCTAAGGGTCATGTTTCAGTTCTAGCAATTTGCATGCATACGGTGCATAAATCATCCCAAATCTTTCTAATTTCCTGCCGTCCATGATAACTGCTCGCTCCAAAATATGGGCGAGGCTCAAGAGTGTGTAAATATATGTAGAGGGTAGAACGAAGAAATGGGGATAAAAACAGAACGTTAGGTGCGGTGAGATAAACTAAAGTTCATTATTCAACTCCCATTAAAGCAAATTACAATTTTTGTCTTTAAAGGGAATAAAAGATTAATTGAAATAAAAGACTAATTGGAATATGCTTCCATTTGCTTCTCATCAAATGCTTGAAAAATTTTAGTCTTTAATCGTGAGGGTCACCTACATTATGGAAATCCTTTTTGACTACTGGTGGATGAACAAGCAGTGAAAATGTTAAAGGTTAAAACAGTCGTGAACTCTCGCCAAATGCACCATGGTCACTACATGTGGATGTGTTAGTTTCACTTCAGCCTCTAGACTTGCTATGTTTATTATGTGAGGGAATAACAAGCTATGTTTTGTGTGCAATTCAAAAATATTAATTTTATATTTTGCAGAGAAGACATAGAAACTCAGGCGAGCCGCTCAGCATTCAAGGGACGGGATAATGATTCGTCCCTTTGTCTCCATGCTGTAAAATTGAAAATGTTACCAAATTGTGAGTTTGTCTATTACTTGTGTGATTTCTAAAAATTTTTCTGTTATTGATGCTCGTGCATTTAGTCTACTGCTTGTGTTTATCTTGAAGTGTGCATCCCGTAGTTTGCTTGAATTCATGTTAATGTTAATTGCTTTACCAAGCCTTTTTCTCTTTTAGTAGAGAGTGGCTGAGCATCATTGACATGATACTCTTACAGGGAATGTACATGATAGGGGTTCCCCAGGCCCTTCGTCACGCCCGAGCTTTAAGGCCTTATTTTCATCTCGTTTAGTGCCCAGGTAGCATGCCTTGAGGACAGACCACACTGCAGGCAACGACCCTGATTTACCGCGTCAGTGTTTTTCACGCCAACTGCTGCGCACAGGGCTCGAACTCGTGCAGGAAGCACAGAACGCGAGCGCTCTGTACACTCGTCCACTGCAAGGCCGAGTTGGAGTTGGTATATACCGTTAATTGTTTGCTTCTTATATTTGCCTTTACGTATGTTTGACACTTGTGCTTGTGTTAATGTAAGTTTTCAACTTGCGTTTGCTTCTACGTTTGTCTGCTATTAGCGCTTGCCTTTTTATAATATATATATTTGTTTCTCATGTTTGCATTCAAATGCATTTGTTGCTTGTGATGGCGTTGAGGAATGTTTGCTTCTTGAGTGCGCGTTGATGCATGTTTGTCACTTTTGTTCGTATTTGTGTATGTTTGCTACTTGTATATGTAATTAGTGCTCATGTGTTACTCGCATTTACGTTTAGTGTTGGTCTGCTTTTGTATTAAAGGTTTGTTTGCTACTTGGGTTTGCATTCAGTGTTTTCTAGGACTTGTGTTTACGCACAGTGTTTGTGTGTAACTGGTGTTTGTGATCAGAGTTTGTCTGTTAGTTGTGTTTGGGTTAACTGTTTGTATGCTACTTGAGTTTGAATTCATTGTTTGGGTTCTGCTGGCTGAAACTTAGTGTTAATGTTTGACTTTTTTTCTGTTACTTATCTATATACAAGTCAATGAGAGGTTATCTGTTACGTCTCTCGTTCGTTGGCCACTCGTGTATTTATGAGTCCATTACTTGTTTGTCGGTGGAGAACAATCCAAAAGCCGTCAGGACAAGGTCCCTGCCTGAGGAGCTGTACGCAGCGCCCTTTGTAGAGAGCGGTGCCCCACTGCAGACCGCACTGCTGCAGCATCGCGTTGGCGCCCTTGCCGTCTTGGGGCATGCAGCGGTCTCGGGGCTGTGACATATCCAGCTTCTGGAGAAAATCAAAATAAATTTCCAGTGATAAGTTAAATAGATATCCTCTTCCAATCAAATCAAATGGTAAGTGAAATAGTTGTCCTCTTCCTATCAAATTAACAAATCATAGCATGGATTGAGTTTCTTAAATGATTTGCAATTAACTCTAATGTGCTAAAACGGTTTCGGTCGAGACTACGCACATTTTGTCCTTGTGGGTCGAGTGAGAGTTGAGGAAAACTTTTTACTTTAACCAACTGGAATAAACAATGGACTCGCAATATGGGTCTCGAGTTTACTGTCTTCCACTTGAAAGACGAGCGCTTTAACCTTCGGGCTTCGGTTAAATCTTGTCTAGATAAAAATGCACGCGTGAGTGAACTTTTCGTTACAGCGGGGATTGACTGAATACTTAAAAAGTTGAAGTGGATCCCCAGAAACGATGCGGAATGACTCCACACCCTTCAATATTTTTGATAATTTGGTTCATACAGGTTCCTTCCAAAGTATTTCTGAAAGCTGACGATTCTGGTTAAAATTGGAATATTCTAATTATATTTCTCACATATCGTGAGCAAATTTGATCGTCGTAGCTATTACAATTTTTGTGGACAGGTAGTTAATTATGAGTGCTCGTGTAATAGCTGAATTAGCTATGGGAAATAATCAAAATCAACATTTGAGTAATCCATGGCCTCTCATCTGGTATAATAAGTTTTAGTACCTTCAACATATTCATCATTACACCCTCATTGGCCTGATCTCCTACTGAATGCTCTGATCTTCTAACAACAAATGGGTTTATTTTAATGCATGGGTCTCATTTTCGATGTGTTAACTCGAGATGTCCTGCGGGGTTTTTCATACCCCACAGGTAGATTTATTGTGGTACAATGCTTTTCACGAGTGGTAAGTGTATGTGAGATGCAATATTTTGATACTGTGTTCTTTAGTTCGGCGTCAAAAAAAAAACATCTTCACACGAGATTTTTCATCTATTTCGTTTCACATTTGTTTTGCACCTATTTTATCTGTTTATTCTATAATAAACTGATCACTCATTTTTGTACAGTGTTTTCAAAATTTTTTATAGTCACAGAAGCTAAATTTCCGGATAAAAAGTAACGAACAGAACTGTAATCTTCTTATTTAAACTAGAGACATCGGTTGAAAAACAATTTAAAAAAAGAATGTACTGTTGACTCATTGAATGAGAACTTTCAAAATTTAAACTAAGTAGATTAAATGAAACAAATTGAATGAAATCTTTCATTTATCATCAAGGCTATCTTCTTTTTTGACACTATTCAGAAAAGTTTTTTACTTAGTCCGTTTCATTGTAAGAGAGTTTATCGATTTGCACTATTTAAGAATCTATTTTAATGGAGAAAGTTCTTTTTATACACGCGATACGTAGATGATATCTTTTTATTGTTTCACAATCGGTCTCATTGCTCACTTTTTCTCGATTGTATGAATTCTAAACACCCAAATATGACCTTCACTCTAGAAAATGAGCGGAAAGGAAGAATATCTTTCCTGGATACTTTAATTACAAGAGAGAGTAATAATTTATGCAGTTCAGTTTTTTGCAACTGCAGTTTCACCGGCCTTGTAACCAGTTTTTTTGGTTTGTACAATTTTCGATTCAAAATAAACAGTATTAAAACGTTATTGTCGAAAGCTTTTGCAGTTAGTTCTAATTTTACCAATCTTCTTCAGGAGTTTACTTTTTTAACATGTTTCATCATTCGAATGATTTTCTAATGCGACTTTCTGAAGGAACTTTGAGGAATTTTTTCAATCGGGTGTACTATCAAACTACTACTGTAGCTACTGTAGGACAGTAAGATTTATTTTGTATTCTCCCTTTTTTCGGTTGGCAAACGGAAAATGTGATGAAAGAATTGTGTGTACTTTTATCCTTCACTCATGCTAACTTTCATTTTGTGCTTAATAATAAAGATTGAATTGGTTCCTTTTTCTACCAAAAAGATAAACTTCCAAAAGGTATGTTCTCTTCGGTAATTTATCAACACAGTTGCGCACAGTGTGCGTCGGAGTATGTGGGTTCTACCCCTAGAGCCTTGCATGTTCGCGTTGCAGATCATGCCGGCAGAAGCTATCGCAAGAACCGTCCTCTTGCTGCTCCTTCTCACTCAGCCATACGAACCCATGCTGAAAGATGTAATCTTCCAATAAAATTAGAGAATTTTAATATTTTAGCCGCTGCTTTGCCCCCCGTTGATCCCGTGGATGGAATCCTTTTACATTTCACAGTACAACGAAATCATTTTTTAAATGACTCCCAATCCGCTTTTCCTTTGCAAGTAGTTTAGCGATTTTATCTAGTTTTATTTAGTTGTGCTTACTTTTTACATTTACCTTGGATGTTTTCAATTTTTTTTCATAGCAATTTGTTGAGAATGACTCATTGAGTCGAAACGTTCAATTTGAAACATAAAGCTTTTAAATATAATGTTACGCATTAAAGCCTTATTTCACGCTATTATTTTTTTAGTTAGACTTTGTAGAAATACAAACCGATATGAGCTTCTATTTTAATGGGTCACGATTGTTCCTCCAAGTTATGACTCTTGTATTGTATTTTTCCTTAAATAATCTTCTACTACTAAGAAAGAGCGTCTTGTGTTTATATATTTATAAGTTACGTGTCACGCTCTTAAGTATAGATAGAAAGAAATCAGCACTGGCGGTTTTGGTCTCAGTTCACCGGTAAATTGATACACTCATTTTCGCTGTACAAGTGCACTGTAATAAGTCACTTTCAAAAAAAGTAGAGAGTTCCAGATCCTTATATACTCCAGTCTGTATCGTGGATACCGAGTTCGGTGGGATATTGCAAATTACAATATACTGTAATACAATCTTACCTAATACTGCTCTTGGTGAGTTTATTTATTTGATGTCCGATTTTTCCGTCTCTCTGTGACGCTCATGAGGAGGCCTAATGACCGTATTTGTGGTACGAGTTTCCCCAGTGCACAAGCATAAAAATATTTTTATCGCAGGTACTATTAGGATGGATATAATTGTTTATCATTCACATTTGGAAGGAAATTATAAGATATATATGAAATCCCATCATTTTCGATGGGCCATATACACCATGTAGTTGTTTATAGAAAACATCAGAGGGGAATACCGGAAGGGTTTCCGCGGCAGTCGTAGCAAGCAAGTCAAGCAATCCGTTTCCTTTAGGGTTTCCCAAGCAACGAACGGAGCTGACCTGCGTAAGTGCGCGTTGCTACGGTATACAGAATACCGTGCTGCGTATACCGCGTGGCTTACACGCGTGAGCGTCCACACGCTCGTATTCACTACTGATGCCGAGCTGCTAACTTTGACCAATTTTTTTCCGACGAAGTACGGACTGATCTGTGCTGATTGAGTAACTTCAAGACCTGAGAGGACAAGGGCGATTCAAGGTTCATCGTTTCTTAGACCTGGCTGTATCCAAGATATTATTTAACAAGTGGCCTGTCTCGGCCTCTGCATTAGCTTATTAGGCCGGGTAGTTTGCTGTCTTCAGTATAAAAACGCAGGGTCTACACCTGCCCTGACTCGTTAGGCCCACGGGCTTCTTGTCTGCAAGAGATGATGGCGCTGGGAATGAAAGGTTGAACGTGTGTGTGAGTGCGAGTGTTTGCTGATCAGTTTCTCCTTAGGGCCTTCACAATTCTTATTAATAAATAATTATAATTAATTAACTCCTTTGAGCTGTATTTTGTGTATTTAGATTATTAAAGTTGGATGACCATAGCCCCACATATAAATAAGCCCTTAATCTATGTGCTCCGTTGCCAACGGATCTTACACTGTTCGTGATTAATAAGTACATCAGCAATGCCTTTAGGTAGTGGCAGGAAAAAAAGAGTGCTCTGGAGTTTTGTAACTAAAATAGAAGGAGACACATCTAAAATTAATTCTGACTTTTTCAGTGAAAAAATAAGTAACAAGATTGAGAGCGTGTAAAATCATTCGTAAACATGTAAGGAGAAAATAACAAAAACGAACAACAGAGCAGGATGATGGCAGAGCAGAGTTAGCATTAAGCAGAGTTAGCCCTGCTGACTCAAGATGTGGCTCTGCGATGACCGACGTTAGTGACATCAGTTAGCGGTAAATTCACCTTTCTTCTGCATTAGCAGCAGCTTCAGCGAAGTCTACTGCACCACCACCAGTAAAACGGAGTAGGACTTTTGAGTTCTTTCGCAATTCTCAAGGAGACAAAAAAACATAGATGTTCAGCTTGGAAAATTTTCCTTTAGCTCAAATGTTAATTTTGATATGACAAAAAATAAAGTGTTCCACATGTTCTGTGACCTGGAGACATACGAGCGGGGGTGTAGTTTGTATTTTATGACCCACGTCATAAGCCCAGTCCCAAGTTCTGGCGCTTGCTCATAAACGTAAACCAAGAATAATAGTTTGTATTTAGTATGGAATTAAGGGAACGCGGAATCTATGCAGAGCCGGTTAAATTGAAGAAACAGTAAGATGAGAAAGAAGATTATGAAACAAGATCAAAGTTAAAGAAGAAAGTAGTAGGTGCTGAAAAGCAGGACAGCAGTGATCCGAAAAAGATGGTCCTTAATATAACAAAAAACATTTTGTTTCAACAGAAAGAAGGCCTACCTAACTCACAGCTCGGGCCCGCGCAGTTGCTTCCTGGGAGTGCTAATTCCCATAGATACAATAGTTGTATATCCCTGAGAGGGAACTTCGATATAAAAAATTAGAGTAGCTTTTGGCACCGTTTCTTTGACATTAGATTTTTAACGTAAGGCTGAATGCTAGAGAGTGCGCAGCGAAAATCTTCTTCGACGCTCAGACGATTTCCGTATTTAGTTTTGATGGCTACGAGCGCGAAAAATGCAGTTTCACATAAATATGTGAATCCAAACATCACAGGAACCTAAAGAGCCTGCGATCCAAGGGTAAACTGGATGATACTTGATCCAGAACAACTCTAAATCTAAAGCATTGAAGTCTTCCTTAGCTGTTGTCTTTAGAGTCACAAGACTCTCTTTTGTTGAAAACACAACTGGGAAAAATCAGGCTTTAGTGCGGAGGCTCGCTCCCCCTCTGGAATCCGCTAAAGCCCCCCAGGGGGGCGCACCCCCAGGTTAAGAACCACTGCTCTAGAAGAATAGACTTATGTCACTGCTGTGATCTCCTCTGGCGTACAAGATATCGCTTGTGCTCTCCTAAAGTACGTATTCAGGGCGAGCCTTTTTGCACGTCTTGCATAACACTCAAAATGGTCTTATAAATCTTATTATTTTGACTAAAAATTGTCCCCAAATACTTTCTCACACGAAACTTCCCCATCTTCTATATGACGAAACTTCCCCGTCTTATATAACACGAAACTTCCCCGTCTTATCTAACACGAAACTTCCCCGTCTTATATAACACGAAACTTCCCCGTCTTATATAACACAAACTTCCCCGTCTTATATAACACAAACTTCCCCGTCTTATCT
>JACJUY010003365.1:18888-46288 GCA_014220935.1 Platorchestia sp. MABIK
AACACGAAACTTCCCCGTCTTATATAACATGAAACTTCCCCGTCTTATATAACACAAACTTCCCCGTCTTATATAACACAAACTTCCCCGTCTTATATAACACAAACTTCCCCGTCTTATATAACACAAACTTCCCCGTCTTATATAACACAAACTTCCCCGTCTTATCTAACACAAACTTCCCCGTCCTATATATTTAAGCTTTAGATCGCAATGAGAGGACAAACAGAATGCCCCTCTGGACACTCAATCGATGCTATTTTCTCCAGCCCAGGATTTAAAGGCCTACCAACATCTGAGCCCACGCAGCAATAGTGCAGCTATGTGTCTACGAGCTAAATTATTTTTGTTATTACTCTCGCTTCAGGCGTGACAGCAGAAAGTTCTCTGTTCACCTTCTTAATTTTGACTAATCGTTTCATTCTCATACGTACACTCCCATGACACAATTTTAATTGTAAGTATTTGCAAAATAAAGACTAGGATGCTCGAATAACAGAAAATATTTATAAACATTTTCTGGTGTTCATTGTCAAATGCTAGGATAGAGCTTTATTTTCCTGGAACATGACACTGAGATCTCACCTGACGGTCCCGCACGAGTCTTATGAACTCGTCGGGTGTGAGAATGCGCGCGCTGCTCGACAGCGTCCACAGCAGCAGCAGGGCGCAGCTGCTTTTGGTATTCCAGTGCATTATGAATTAGCGTCGATTCTGTACACGTGACTAGCGACTGTTGCTCCTAATTCTAGAATGAAGAAAGACAAAATTTGAATCAATCGAATATGAGTTGGTGAATGAGTTAGAAGTTCACATTTTTACAAATTTTAGGGGGCTTCATCGTCATTATTTGAAGTCAGAGTACTATCAGGCTCTCAATTATCAAGGCTATTGATTAATGAACGATACGTCAGTAAATTGGTTCTGTAACAGTTAAATCTAATACGAGCATGTAGTCCACAACATCTGATTAGAGCCCGAAGAGTTTTCCGAGATTAGCTTGATTTTGAGTTGTTTAGTAGTCAAGTTAAATTGAAAATTTGGAAGTAGCTTTGAAATTTCTTAAATTCAATTAAATTAATTTCTCAATCATTAAATTCTAAAACGACTGTTATCGGTGAAGTTGAGGGCTACTTCCCTCTAAGGAGCATAGGTGCGGAATGGTCTCGCATGCTGCGCTAAGTCTTCAATATTTCGATTCAAGCTCCGGAGACGTCAAATTTCTGACCATGTTGTGAAAATTTAGTGTTTCGTAGGATACCCTTCTGAGGTATACAACTATCGTATCAAGGGAAATAAGAGCTCCCCCGAGGAAAATGTGAGGTCCTTAGTAAAGAATTAGACACACTTTTTTCGCCGAAATGGGATAGATTTTTATTTTGCTCCCTGCTGTCCTGTTTTGTTCACTGCTGTCCTGTTTTTCAGCACCTGCTATTCTGGTTCATTGAGTTTTTTCTTGTTTCATTAACTTCATTCCTACCATACTGTTTTATACGTAGGGATCTTGTGAGGAAACGCACCTAGAACATGGATTCCGAGTCTTTTTTGCACAATACTAAATGGTGCTTTTATCTTTTTTCTCTTTAGAACGCATTGCCGTGGTGTTCAACTAACTTACCAAATCAGTTTCGTAGGATAGAAATGCTTTATCATTATTGACTACGTATCTAACAACAGTTGAACGTAATTTTGCCTATTAAATCACTAATCACGTATGCTAGAGAGAACACGTCTTACTAACCCGCTCACTGGTCTTGTGCCACTAATTACACTCCTGTCACCGACAGCACGTTGACGGCAACTGGCTCGAGTTGTCTTGTCGGAGCGCGCTTTGTGCAAACTTGTGAAGCCAGCGAAGGGTACAGTCTCTGCCGCTCGCTTGACATATCCTATGTTCCATTAATAAATTTATGCTATTAATTATAGCATTCATTTCAGAACTTCAGAACGCTATTCACGCTGAATTTGACAATTTTGTCTGAAGTAAAAGACACTAAAGTGTTTTTACGGGTGTTGCGCAGACGTGGCTGTATAAATTACAGTTACTATCTAATATAAGAATGTAGTTATTGACATCTTAAAAGTTTTCTGAAACTAAAACGAGGGACGTCTCTTTTTGATCCACAGATGATGTTGATGACCACCAGAAATTTATTTGACTTCGTACCTTGAGCTGTAATTAGAAGAACTTCCACAGAAAATCTTTCTAATTAGCATAAAGCTGCATTTTCTTACTCTACTTAAATCTACATTAGCTGCAAAAACAATCGTACAGTCGATCCATTACCTTATTCAAACCTCAACTAATACAGACGAAAGTTAGTTCAAATTATTTGTTATTATTAGTTATTTATGTCTTGAATAGAACGTCGTGTTAGGTGAAACTAGGAAATTTTATCCGCATCCGTTGAGGTTTGGGTAAGATGTTGTATTGCATGAGGATCGACAATGCTTCCTTATTAATATCATAAGACAATTTCCCCGAAGGGACGGATGTGGGCTTCGGGTCGTCACTAAAGAGGACGCTTGTAAGTCAATGGTCTCGTTCACACATTCAACGAGGCCGAAATGTGTTGTACTGCTAGTTATATTAGCGCTGGCTCTCGTCGCTGTTGGTTTGCCTGCTAAGAAAAGCTATTCGACAGATGAGGGGTTTCTAAAGCATGTAGTACACTGATGATGTAAACTTGAAAGTTTCACTTTTTAATGACAATTTCCGACCAAGCCTTAATGAATGTGCACTCCTCAATACCAGGAAAGTTAAGCCAAGACATGCTGAATGGATAACAGATGAGCTAAAAGAATTGAGCATGGCTGACGAAAACTGCCAGCTCGAGTACAAACTGAGCAAGTGTATTTTCCTTAATCTATATAAACATCACAAAATGATCCTACGGAGAAAAGTTAGTGGAGCAAACAAGACCTCTACGACAAAGAACTGTTAAGGGCAAAACGACATAAAAAAAAACGCTAGAAATCATTAAAGCAGTTGCTCAGTACAAAAACTTAGATTGCAAAAGTAATTTTGAAGACCTTTCAAAAACGGCGAATCATTTCAATATTTTCTTTACAAAGTTTAGTGAGAAAGCTTTCAATGAAATGTCTAAGATCGTTCCAAACACGCCAACAGCTCCAAATCCAATCATTGTTTCATCCCCTCATCCGTGAAACGAATGGAGACCAAAGCCAGCTGGGTTTGTAGAGGTACGAAAAATTTTACACTCCCTAAAATTAAAAAAAATTAAACTTGATAGTATTAGCCTTCAAACATTTTCTCTGTGCCTGTATTTCACATGTGCTAGTTTAGTTACCTGGTGTACTTGTTGATACCTAATCATGTAAAGATAGTTACCTGGTGTGCTCGTTGATGCCTAATCATGTAAAGATAGTTACCTGGTGTGCTTGTTGATACCTAATCATGTAAAGATAGTTACCTGGTGTGCTCGTTGATGCCTAATCATGTAAAGATAGTTACCTGGTGTGCTTGTTGAAACCTAATCATGTAAAGATAGTTACCTGGTGTGCTTGTTGATGCCTAATCATGTAAAGATAGTTACCTGGTGTGCTTGTTGAAACCTAATCATGTAAAGATAGTTACCTGGTGTGCTTGTTGAAACCTAATCATGTAAAGATAGTTACCTGGTGTACTTGTTGATACCTAATCAAGTAATGATAGTTTCAAGTGCCTACCAGGCCTACCTTTTGTCTTAGTCTCAGAATTATTTTCAAAAACAAATTTTACGCTGAAAATTATCTTATAATTTTTCAAAAGCCTAAGCTAGATTCATTGCGCGGCTCTCGAAAAGTATATAAATTAATTAAATAATGCATAATTTACATAATATACGCTAACTTGCAGTAGCTGTGGCTCTCTCAATCAATGCGCTTAAACGAAGCGGCTCTCTTGTAAAAAATAGTGAATAACATTGGCCTAAGCTAATTATTCCCGCTTTTCAATATCAGTGGTCGCTCACTAACGGAAGCGCTTTGTCTCTCAAGCGTTTGTTTACCTGTTGACATGGCTATTACGATACCTATGTGTTTACCAATTAAAGAACTTCAAGTTAAATATTTTAAAACTCATGCTACACATTTCAAGTATCAGTTTTATTGAAAATAAACTGTTTTTTGTTTCCTTTCTATTCTAAAGCCGTGCACTACTGAACTTTACCTTTTCTTCAACTGGTTTCACTTCAGCCACAAACTACATAACACGAGAATTTAATGACGTTTTGGAGTGTAAATTAAGCTGTTGATTTTATAAATAAAATATGGCGAGGGGGATGAGCCAAGAGGCACATTCTCCAGCTGCTCCCCAAGCAGGGGCAGCTGGTGCTGAGGTTTCCATAGCGATGCATTCCAACCGAAGTGCCGTTGTCCCTCTCACCGACGTAATTAGGGAGAGCCAGGTGTCCTATTGGAACCCTCGATAGAGAAAGAAGAAAAAAAGAAAGAAAAACAGTTTATTTCCTATAAAGTTCAAACATGAAATGCGAGACATTGGTTTTAAAACACCGTAACATTAACATCCTAAGCTGATAATTACACATTGGTATCGTGATACAAGATCAAAAATGATACAGAATTATAGAGAAATGAAATGATTGACTGAAAAGCACAACAAAAATGAGTTCTTTCGTTGCGTAATCTGATTTTGACAGTGCATTGAAATATAAGGAACTAAGAAAAGAGGAAAAAACTGAGAAAATTTGTGAGGAAAAAATCATAGTTAGAGAAAAATAAAAGATGGAGAGAAATTGTTACGCTGTATAGAACTGATCAACATGAGGATTATAATGACAAAATGAAAGATTCATCTATTTTATTAAAGGTAAGCACGTAAGTGGCATAAAGAGGCATTATTGTGAATGAGCGTGCAAATGTCGAACTGGTAAATAATTTACATGTGACCCCAAGGACAATATATTGACAAAGGATAAGACACAATATTCCATGTAATTCGAGTACATGCTGACGAGCGCACACTGTTCACTCCTAAACAAACAAATTTCCAATAATGAAGCAATAAACAACATACATTTTTTTGCACCACCTGTTCATGGACACACATTTTCTGTGTTGGTGACTTGGTATTGATCCATGATCTACACGTGAGCCTCACAGTAAGCTCACCTTATGAAAAAAACATGAATTTTACTCTAAAAATCACTATTCAAAGAATTTCTTTGGTTTTTGTTTAGCTTGCACTGCTTTTAACTTGATCTTCCTGCTTGCGATGTCCTAAATAACTTATCTCGAATTGTAGCGTGGTCTTCACTCTCGTCAAAGACGCAGGATAAAGCAAGGATTTTTATATTTGTATTGCCAAAATGAATACCCCTTTCGAATTTTTTAAGTCGTGGCATTTTCTTGTTCGATGTCTGCGCCGATGTCTCTCCTCCTTCCGAGGACAAATTTTTATGTTATCGACTTTTCATTGTTAATCGCTCCCGTCTAAATCAATAAATTGATAATTTTAGTTTGGCTTCGCAGCAAATACCAGAAAGTATAAATTTTTACTACTAGGCCCATCAAATTTAAAACGAGAATTATACTTTAATTTAGAACAGCATTCGACAGCTTTCAATTTTCCTTTTATTTAAATTACTGCGTGCATTCTAAGAAATGAACTGAAATATGTTTGAATATAAAAGACCCATCCCTGCGTTAATAAAAATTAAACGAAGCATAGAAACTAAACTGAAAGCTTGAACGAAGTCCCTGACGTTTAAAATGATTCAAAATGGCATCGTCTTACTTACCTGTTAGTTACAATGAAACATTCCGACTAATGTAGAAAACATTGTTTAATTCAATTCACTCAATAAAATAACTCTCAGTGCTTTAAGTCCTCACGTATTTACCATGGTGAACAAGTTTCGAATTCACATAGTGCAGATTTTTGCAGCACTGTAGTGTGAAAACACGTCCTTGTTTTCCACTAAAAAAAATTTTTTTTCATTCCCTGACGCCACTTAAATATAAGTCCCTACCCTCAGGTTATTCCAGTGCTTACGTCCAAGATTTTTCGCGTAATGGTCAGTCTTCACAAAGCCCTAGGCATTCTTCGCGCGAGCTGAAAAAATTCACTTGTATTTCTGGTACCCATATTCCTTAGTGTCGCACACCCTCAATTTAGAATTGAATTTACATCATTCATGTTTCACAGTCCAACTATCCCCACAGAGTTTGTACTTATCACAGTCCAACTATCCCCACAGAGTCTGAACTTGAAAGAGCATCCTATCGCTTCACCCCTGTAAGTTCCTCCAACATACGCTTCCCAACGCCATGGCACGTCTCTCACCCTTCTACCCCGGCGGAGAAATACCTTCGAACTCCATTTCTATGAAACGAGATTTTTCCCACGTTTTGTGCAATCCTTTACGCAATAGGAACGACTAAGTTATTTCTTGTAAAATGAATTACTGTTCTTTGCCTGATTTTTATTACGCTCATGACCTCAGTTTTATCACACCGTTTCGGTTTACCGCGCCAAACAACCGACCAAAATACTGCCATAAAAATCCTAGGGCTGAAAAGATCTTGGATAATTCTTTACGACGCTCTTAGATCGTAACTATTGCGAGTGTCACGAGATATGTGAGGCCCTCACTAACTTACATTTACCAGGGAATTTTGATGTTAGAGCTAAGGCCCACCATACAATAATATAATGACATAGCAGCTTGAGTGTAATCTAAAATATGGCTTTAAAATAAACAATGTAGTGATACCAGTATAATTAAAATTATTACTGGAACTTACCAATCGTTATTCTCAAACTGACATACAATTTTAAAACAGTACATCTGATGTTTCCCGTGTCCTCGAAGGCAGGGCCTGTTTACTAAATTACATGTTCGGGACATGACACGATCTGAGGGACTTTTCAAACTGAACTAAGACAAATTACACACTAATTCACAATTGCTATACAGAGAACTGGTAATTAAAATTTGATCAATGTTAATCAATGACACTGCTGGACCCTAATTTTGGCCGGCAAATTTCCTATCTTTCTTAATTAACATCAGCTATTGAAGTATGGAACAAGAAGACCGTAGACTTTGACTCAACGGTTAGTAACACATTGATACGTTTGAAAAACAGAACACATTTGATAACAAGGTACACAATGAATGCCTGTTTCGAATTTCCAATGCCCTATTTGTGCGCTCATTCTTTTCAATTTTATTATGAAATCAGTTCTCGATTTGAGCGCTGGAGGCGACGTACAGAATAGTTGAAATGTTTAAGGATGGTAAATTTTTGAGAATGACTTTGTTTTCCAAGACTGCAGCACGCCTCTATTTACGATTCAGATGAGATTTAATCTTCGTTAATCGACTAACACCCTCAACTTGTGAGTAAGAATTGCATTATATTTATCATTCCCATATCGCTTTGGAATGTGGAATACATCATTTCCATTACTTCGTCAGAAACTCAGCATCAACATTTGTATTTACTACCCAAAACCTTTCGATCAATGAAACGTAATCGAGATGATACTCGTATTTATTGAAAAAATTTCATTCGAACTCATCCAGATACATGACAACGCTGATTGTTTCTAGCCATGTTAGATTATAAGATATTGTGTGTTCTCCAACGAACCATCCGTCGAACAATGATGAAACGAATGAATGTCAAAAACATCTTATTTTCCCTACCATTTCAGGATCAATGTGTATTGAAATATCTAATGGATTATGAAGCTCATTCACGTATACATTTCAATTGTGAAAAATAAATGTTGGAAAAAACATTATTTGTAGCAACATCTGTTACTGAAAATCTGTAGCCGCCTTGACTGGAACGTTAATTTTTTTCTGGATGTAACATCTAACCCTGCCTCGAAAACTTACTTTCCACTTCAATCAGAACGCCTTGAGCAGTTAAACGATCAACATCTCTGTACTAATTACTTCCTTGGACTTTAAAAACACTTTGACTGAGGCAGGTAAAACTGAAGTTTAATATTCAATCAAATTTATCATCAATTGTAGTAAGAAATATTGAAAACAACAAACATTAACTGGATTATGTTTTCGTTTGGCTTTGACCAAGTATTTATAAAAATTGAGTTTGGGACCACTGGTTGATCAGCAGCATAATGAAAGCTCTTTCAGTGACCAAATATGGCGCACGTCGCAGTCCGAGTGTTAATTAAGGAAAACCACTATTGTGATCTAGCTGCAAGCGGGAGGAGACCGCCGTCCTAAAGTGATACTAAAGTTTCAAGGGCCGACAGTTGTCTAGCAAGCGTCCTCTCACCACGCATCGTGTAGCCAACGCTGGGTAATTCGGGCTGATGTCGGTCTACGTCTTCAACTGGCTGGCTTGTGGCTGGCTCACTAGTGATGATAAGGTCGACTGAGTCACTTACTAACCCACATTTGATTGGCTTACGATATCTATTGCTGTATCGCTAAACTACGTACTTACAACTGTTACTGTATAACTAAGCAACGTACTTACAACTGTTACTGTATAACTAAGCAACGTTCTTACAACTGTTACTGTATAACTCAGCAACGTACTTACAACTGTTACTGTATAACTTAGCAACGTACTTACAACTGTTACTGTATAACAAGCCTACGTACACACAACTGTTACTATGGAACAAGCCTACGTACATACAACTGTTACTATATAACAAGCCTACGTACTCACAGATGTTACTATATAAGAAGCTTAAGTATTCACAACTATTACCGTACATGACTAACATTAATCTTCTCTTAAATTTGCGACCAGGGAACGGGAGATGGAGTTGTGGTTGGAGGTCATGTGCCCTTGTCTTCCTGCAGTTATGCGATACCTAATTGTTGTCGCGACTCACGGGAGGCCATTTTAAAGTAGAATACTATCCATGTATAGCCCAGTCTTGCTTGTGCTTAACTTTACCAAATTAAGGTACTGTGACCTGCTTTTATTACCATTACTTCCCGAAAATTTTTCGTATCAATTCAACACATCTTTACCGTGCATGATTTTTTGAACCATTTTTTTCAAACACATTGCAACATCAATTACAGAATATTGATTGGTGCTTCTACTTACAAAGTATCTTTGCCGGTTGGTTATGGACATTACTTTTATTTACTTTAACATACTTTCGACGTGACGGCAATTTCGCAGTTAATTGGCAGGGCTCATATGGCATTTCAATAACCATTCATTATGATGGCCGCGCTAAAAACCGACCTTATTCTTTAAACTTTTTTGAAGCTCATCGTCCCTCCTACTTAAAAATACCTCCATCAACGGAGAACCTTTAATTGTCCCTCGTATTCAGTAGAGCAATAAGCAAGGTTTTTTCAAAGGACCTTCCCCTTCATAGCAAAACTTTTCCCTCTTACCGCAGCCTGTGTTGCTGTAGATGCCTATTTCCCCTTCGTTTTTCAAACTCAATTTAGGATACATTTTACCAGCCCTGCTCGATTGCTTGGCTAGGTAATTTCTTTGTCATTTCTATGATCTGCGACCCCGGGCGCGAGTTGGTGCTAGCTATACCGTGTTTCCCTCATTCGAGATAATAAACCGGCGCTCGATCTCCTGTTTCAACACATGATCTTAGGTCCCCGAAGTTTTTACGAACATGCAATCAAATTACTTGTAACAGTTCTCTTCATTTAGCAATTTCCGCACACAATCCTATAAGCCATATCATTTCCTACTCATATAGACAGTGCAAATTGCATTTCAATTAAAGCTCAGAAGATGCTCTATCAAACCACACAAAATATTTTCTTCCAAGCTTTGAATATGGCTTATGAAGCGATGTTCTCTTCTTATCCTCATTGCGTCAACTCTCCAAAAAAACTTCTCGTTTTGACCCACTTTTTTTCATCTGCTCCGTGTAGACAAATTAAATTACGCACATGTTAAAAGTCATCAAATTCCCGATAAAACTTCATATCAGAAAAAAATGCAATCTATCCAGAGGAGGTTTTTTTCACCCGCGTACGGAGTGGAGTTTCCCCGATTCTCTCATTTTGATTCACGTTTCATATATTACACGAGAACGCTGCAAATTGCTCGTAAATTAAAGCTTGTAAAATTAGTGTTTGACTTCGTATTAGAAGCATTTTTTGACCAGGATTAATAAACTGACCTAACTCAAGTAAAAATTAATAATTCTTAATGGGTTGGACAAAGACTTTGTTAAGCTTTAATTTCAAAGTAATTTAAAATTATTTGCGTGTTATGGGTGAAAAATGTCACTTGAGCCATAATGTCAGTTTTTCCTTCAAGTAAATTCAAGATGCGATGGGCAAGAGAGTTTCTCTTCCTTCCTGCCGAGGGTGATGTCTTCCACGGCCCCACAAAAAGGGAGGACAAAAGCTCAGGGTAGGCTTCCGCGGCCCTGCCTATAGTGCCCTCCGGACATCGCTGGGCGATGCAGAGCTATCTTAGGCACTCAGGAGGCAATTAACAATTAAAAGAAACTTCGGTAGAAATCGGTTAATAGTTTCCAAGTCTTGATTTTCGGCAAATAATCTCAGTAATTTGTTGTTGGTTATCTGGAAGACTTCATGGAGAACGTTTATTTGCAGGCCCCCGCTAGGCTGAAAGATACGAGTGACTGGCTGTGCAAGACAGGCATCTACCAATATGCCGTAGAAAGTGCGATCGATTTTACTATAAGATAAGTTTAGTAGTATTATATAATATTCAAATATCATTAAAAGAGGTTGACAACATTTTCAGTAACTAAACAAATCGTTCTAAAAATTTTCATCAGTAATTCAGTACATGAAGACTTTTGGAGCAGAACGAATGAAGGAAAAAAGCTAAAGGCACCAAGACTGCGTAAACCGGTAGTTGAAAGGATACAGTAGTTGAATATTTTCTTTGAGGAGGATTGAAGAAGTGGACTGTTTCTGAAACATTCGATTGAAGAAATTTATTAAAAAAATGAAAATTTCGTACAAATTCAGAACGAATCAGTAATTCACTACGACGGCATTGAAAACCCAGTTAATACTGCGCCATTTTATTCAGTTTGAAAACCCAAGTTCACTCATATATTGAGGCATTTTAGACACCTTCTCGTACGTATTAAAACTCTCTCAGAGCAAACTATGTCCTATAAACTTCACATGGTGAAGCAATTGTTGATCGAAGATCTCAGAGATAGGTTTTGCACTATGTTCAGAGTATAAATCCAATTTTCATGGCAAAATTGTCTTCGTGATTTAAACAGCCTGCTTTTCCCATCATCATCTCATTGAATGCTGCTCCCGAAATAATTCCACGGCACCAAGGTCTTGCCATACATTTTTCTCTGCCGCAAAGCTACGTGGTGTTCCAAGACTTCAAGTCAAGAGAAAGTTGAGCCTCTTCACCCTGGAAATTTACGCCGTTTTACGTTAAATCCTCGACATCTGATCGACATCATCACTCTCAAACATAGTTCTTCTCTAGGGTGCAAGTCCAGGTGGAAGCCTCCAATTGAACCAAAGAGTTAGACGCTCGCTGCATCAAACGGATCAGATAGGACAGTGCGCACCCGAATTCAATAGAATTATACGCACGAATAAATCAACTGATTAGTTGTTGGAGACACGAGCGCTCCGTACATTTCAATGGCAAACACAACCAAGCTGCTGGCGCAGCTCAGCTTGCAAATAAAGGATACTATTTGACTTTATTTCAGTCCTGATTCCAAACGAATACGTCAACAAGAAAAATATTTTTCAGCTACAGAGTCTAACAGCATTTCGTTTTTAACATTCTAAGCCGACGATGAGTAGTTATTTTCAGTTCTCGTCAGTGAATCTACAACACAATTGTTTTTTATGAGTCACTACATTTTCTGGTAGCGTAGAACATGGAACTGAATTTAAATTAAAAAAATTTCATTTCGGAATATTATTAATGTGTTTCGATCATTTTTTGCATTCGCATTGTCATTTGTACGAATGAGCTTCAGCACTGGCTTACGATCCCTCAACAATTCGTGCTTGCGTGTTGCTTAAATTCCCCATCGTGTTTTTGCCATCACAGCAAAAAACGCTTAAGACGTATCTTTCAACTTCGGTTGTGATGAAATATGACCGTATTATTACACACAACACTATACATTTCATTAAAAATATTCTAAAAGTTGTGTGACTCCGAACACTATCAATAGATTAAAATTAAGTGACTTCTGGGCTTCTTTAGCATTATTAGGAATAAAAAAAATTAAAGATTTTCGATGGTCCTTTTCAGTACATTTATATTTTGAGTCTGCCTGGGATATACGACGTCACACTTGGACCTGCAGAGCTGTAATGCAGAGTTTTAGTGTAGAGTTGTGGTGTAGAGGTTTAGTGTAGGGTTGTAGAACAGACTTTTAGAGCCGAGTTGTAGAGAAAATGTTGTAGTGGAGAGCTGCAGTGTTTAATTGTAGTGCATAGTCGTGGAGCAGGGTGGCGAGGCTGAATTGTAGTGCTGTATTGCAATGGTGAGTTACACTAGTGAGTATTAGCGTTGAATTATAGGAGTAAATTATGGAAAAAAAGAGTTATGTGTAAGAGTTGTGATGCAAAGTAGAGTGGCAAATTTTAATACAACGTTGAATGACAGAGCAGAAGTACAGAGTTTCAATAGGCAGAACAGTCTTACATACGGTAGAGCGATACCTTATAATTATGCAGCTCCAGCTTTGCAGCTCCAGTCTCAACTCTACACTGAATGAGAATGTGACGGTACTGCCCACAACTGTTGAGTGGAAAGTGCTCGAGAAGGACGGTCCCTTGTTCTCCTCAGATGCAGAACATCGAATTGCAAAATAATATTTCATGCCTGGACTTTCACTTGTCAGTGTTGCTCAACGCAGCATTGAATTTTCTAGGAAAATTAGCTCAAGTTCATGGAGCTGCAAATATTTGCTAGGAAATAGCCCTACTTTTTCCATGGATTGTGCAAAAGAAAGATAGCAAAACAAGTTGAAGGTTGTTTTACACATCTTGCGATGTTAACGCACAAGGTTGGTCAATGATGTTCAAAATCATTTCACTTTTAGTTGTGAAAGTCTATGTACGACTCTGTTTAATAAAATTCAAATCATGAAGATATTACAAAGTATTTTTTCGTGAAACATTTTCTTGCTTTCGTGCCCGGCGAACGTTATTTAATTTTTTACAACTCGTTCTAAACTTCTCGTGACAAGATCATTACGAATAAGATAGCCTGAAATATGAAATCGTGTTCATTTTTACCTTATTAAAACTCGAGGCCATTTCTTAGGGAAGCTAATAGCAGCTTATGGATATTTTTTACCCTTATCGCTACAGTTATTGACCGTCGGAGAGCCACGGAGGAGGCGACGCTGAAGAACATTGCGTCGGGTCCAAAATATTCAAGAATCATGAAATTCCTGAGATTTTTCCAACCCTATAGTAAAAGCCTCCACCCGATGTGACAATTAAACGGTCGTACGCTGGCGCTGAACTGCTCTCAAGCTTTCATTTGGCTTCGAGAGTCCAATGCTTGCAAAATTTGAGCCAAGGTTCGAAGTGGTAAAATGGTTGGTTATGGATTTAAACGCATGTCTTTTTCGTACACGCTGTGCATCATGAAGATTTTTCAAAACTAATGAAGAACACACTTTGCTAGAAATGCTGGAATATTTTTCATTGGTCTTAATTTACCTAATAATTTTATGAGTAGTACAAGCGATATTTATTTCATAACTAAAAAATGTCCAACGAGTGATCTATAAATATCTATTTGTAATTATATTGTGATATGGTTATTGTTATTTTATTTAAGTTAACGAGAGTACAAAATGAAATTTCATCTGTTTTAGCTCACATGCATTTTACACGTTTGGCTAATGCGAAGACCGAGAAAGCTCTACTTCGGTGCTGGGCACATCACGACTCCAGCGGAACGGTTGCTGCCGATGGACTATCGATGACATGCAAATAAACGCCACAAAAAAAATCCAAGTACTTTTACTATCTTTTCACTTGGTTATCGGAGGCCTTAAAATCTTTAAGAATGTTTCACACGTTACATTGGCAAGTGGCAAGATTATTGTCACTTTCTAATTGAATTCTGATTAATATTGATTATTGTTACTGCAGAGCTCGTTGGCTCTCAGTGGCCTGTTTTAGTGAGGCGTACTTATACACCGCGTAGAGAAGGGAAATTAGCAATCCAAAATGAAATGATCAGTTGCGTTATGGAAAGTTTTGGTAAAATGTCTATTTAATAAGTTAGATGTTGAAAAATAAAGATCAACAGATAGCAAGACTTTCAATGCTTTTCAAGATTCCTTCCAAAGCATGCAAAGCAGTAGGAAAAAAATTAGTCGAACTAAAATGGTGATTGTCGTAATAACTAGTATAACATTCTAGGAATTGTTTAAAATTTTTCATTATTGTAGTAATAATTATCATAATCATCAGGTTAGGATAACAAGCCCTATTTCTAAGAAATTTCTAGACACTGTTTAGTTTCTTCGTTTGGTATCAGCCTCATCCTACCTAAACCTACCCAATACTAACCGTTACCTTAAATTTGAACGCTCAACGATAACTTATTAACAAAATTTTCCTTCGATTCAAATGAACATTATCAGCTTAGCTATATCGTTAATTGACTTATTCAAATTTTATTCCCTCTATCTGCCCTGTTTTAACCTCCGGAGAAACTTGAGAACCCAGACTTGTAAAATAAACCCAACTGAAATTGCGGTTAGCCTATCATATACAGTGTGAATATGCGCAAGGATTGTAGAGCATCCTCTGCGCTGTGCCGCACTACAACTCTGGCAATGATCTCATGTCCGAAAATTATGGCATCTTCCCAAGCGGAAAATCTTGTTCTTCCTAAACGAAAATTATAGTGGGTTGTCAAACTCACATCCGGACAATAAAGAATAATGTGGAATTAGCCCCATGGATTAAATAATGACAAGAATGATCGCAACTTGTTAATAATTGGTTCCTATTGGTGGTTTGGATAAGCATTCCTTTGATTTGTTTTACTATTATTACTAGTCCACTAGCTGATATTGTACTAAATGCACGTCAACTATCGACATAGTTTCTCCATAAATCAAATGTTGGTCACGAGACTCACTCAAATTTCCACCCCATAATTTCCTAGAGTGTTCTCTGCAGTCTCTGCTATTTTCTGACCGACTCTATTGTCCCCCAGGTTCTTTGGTCCGCTGCTGGTCTGAGGAAAAGTTTGCTGGTGTTTGCGCCGATAAAGCCACGGCTCACAGGAGCTGATGCACCTTTTAGCTCATCAAGGGCACAATGTAAATACAGCGCCGAATGAAATCAGTTCTGCAAGCCCAGCCGTGCAGAGTTATTCGCTTTTCTTTTCTCAGACTGGATTTGTGCAGAGGTCATTTCCTCCGAGTTCTCACGCAATCTGGCCCACATTGAATTTTATTCCACGTGTTACCCATGCTTTGGCTACTGGATTCATGCGGTGTCTCGTTCATATCCTATCTCATTTCAAAATATTGCCCTCGACTTAGGCTGAATTACCTCGAAATTCCATCTGACCTCGTAATTTCGAAAGAAGCCCAAGGGCATTTCCTTGGGGTGCACTAATTCAAAATTATCTGTTTTAATTGTAAATTTAAATAGTTAACTTAAATTATTTTTCCGTTGAGGGCAATCCAACAGTGAACTTACGCATGTTCGAAAACATGGAGGATACAACAGCACTTATTTTTTAAACCTGAAAAAGCTGCATGATCAATTTCTTCAAGGCTGATAACTGCTCAGTGATCGATATCAAGCTTTTGAAGTCGTAATAAAATGTTTAAAATCAAACTCTAGAAATCGTCCCTTATTCGAGAAAATAATGAAACATAGTGTGTATTACACACAATTGATGCTTGCTACCCAGTATTTCAAAACAACTCATCAAAACCATGATGGTAATTTTAAGAGTTAGTGTTGTAAAAAGGGGGAGACTCAATGCTAAATATTGGTCAGTAAGTCATGTTGAATGTAAAAGTCTTGCACTCAGATGGGGCGTTAAATCTTGAAGTCAAATCAAACGCAACCCAACGCAGAGTTTTGTCGACCTTCATTCCCTAGATTAGCGGAATCTACTGAGAAATTACCGGAAATCATTTTGCTTTTCTCAATGAAAACAAGCTGATTTGTGTGGAGGACACTTTCAACGCTTTACGCTTTTATTTAAGTCTGAAACTTTTCCACTGACATGAAATAGGGTTATAGTTTTTTAATTATTTTGCACGTAAATGATTCTAAAGAAATATTACTATGGGAGCTTTACGGTCCGTATTGAGTCGGTCACTGCTGAGTGTGCCAGTGTCCAAAATGCTAGCTTAGGATCTGAAGTGGTCGCAGTTACAAAGTAATTGTGAGCGTTAACCAATGAAAAGAGTTGTCGGTTTGAGAAAGAGGGATCCAATATTTTTCCCTGTTAGGGAAAGGAAGAAAATATCAAGATTTACCATAGTCACATTTGTCACATAAAATTTGTCACTCTACCCTCAGGAAAGAATTGGATGTCAGCCCAACCAGAAATGACCGTCCTTGCCTCATCTTACTGACCATAAAATATTTGAAATCCGAACGTGTAACGGCAAATCTATCAACTTGATTAAAATAAAACATCCTCTTTGATCTGTTTCCAAGCAGTGAAAGCCACTCACGCGGCTTATACAATGAGTTAATTCTTACAAATTCTAAAGTTGCCTAGCTGATCCACACATGCAGGGGCTTTGAGATTCTCTCACAGGCAATAATTCCCCATTTCCTGCCAAGAGAAAGGATTTGACTCCGGCGCTTTCCTTGACAAGGCGCCATTCCGCGACCGCAGCAGGAGCGCAGCCATTAGTCTCGCCGGATTCTGAGAACGGCTGTGACTCAGGACCCGTTCTCTGTGTCGCTCGCACCGCAGGGACGTAATAGGCGGTTTTGAGGTACATTCACCCTCGGATGTACTGATAGACCGTGTTGTACACTGCATCGATTATTTTCGTAAGTCCTGGGTTGTAGAATGGGTCATTACCTTTCTGATGCCAATTGCTTATAATCTTTACTTATAAAGATAAGTGATGAAGGATGATGAATTGTTGCGAACTTTGCCAAGTCCCAAACTGAATTTTGTAACACAAAGGTGTTAAAAAGTCTGCGAAGATTACCATTAAAACATTTTTCGAGACACAGTTCAGCATGAATGATATGCTTGTCAAAACCGTTAATAACGCAGCAACAATTATAAAATTTTAATATTAAAGTTATGAACATTTCTTGTTATTTGAATTCGTTACAAGAAAGTCTAAATCCTCTTTCTGAAGAGAAAGTTAACCTTATTATTTGTACATGTTGTCAGTCATTGTTGTTTGAGAATTGTCATCATGTCACCATGTCATCATGCACTATTTCTACGTCCTGAACTCAATGTATGTACTGCTCTCATGAAAGATGAAAGAAGAGTGGGGCTGATAGAGGAATGAAAGGAATTATCGCTACTAGTCACGAGTTCTCGAAGGTATAACAATCAATCGAACTGAATTGCCTGAGCAATTTATCTAATGAATGATGGTTAGTAATTCAGAACAAGCTGAGACACATACTGTATTTAAACATTTACTGCACAACAATTAAAAAGCTTGGTGTTTTGGATCATTGTTATCGGTGAAGATCTCATTGATTTATGACTACAAGAAGTCAAAATGAATATTTAAACGAACAATTACTTTCAGACCCTGTGTAGTAAATATACTACAACTTTGCAAACACAGTTTTAATTAAGTTAATCACTACCACAGGAAAACTACAGCAGCATTTCAACGCATATTAATGACGTCTCATATGTAAGAGTGGGGCAAAATTATTTCATTAATTCGCAACAACATATCATCAATTTCGCTACAACATATCACTAATTTCGCTACAATATATCACTAATTTCGCTACAACATTTCTATAATTTCGCTACAGCCTATTATTAATTTCGCTACAACATATCAATAATTTCGCTACAACATATCATTAGGGGGTTTACTTTCGCTGTCTACTTTCGCGTGATTCCAACAGGTGCTACAGCTCCTTTCACCCGTTGCGCCCTGTTGTCGAAGGATCTTATTTGCCAATCCTGCAACATTGCCAGATGGTGAGAGGTCTTTGTAGCCAATGAAAGCAGCCTGTAGACAGAGGCAAGCAAGCACGCAAACAAGCAAGCAAACGAGAGAGCAAGCAAGCCAGCCAAAGGAGATTATCAAAATTTTATAAGTATTGAGGGTATCAGTGTCACAGGATAAAAGTGTGAATACCGCATCAGCTGTGTATATTAGTTTTAGTTGGATGTTAAGGTATCGCGTATCAGCTTTAATGCCACACCACATCAAATTCCCAAGTTCATCTCACGCCTAAACAAAACAGACATCAGCATCTTAGGATGCTTTATTTCTAATCAAGCCTGATACATATGATCTTAAGCATTGGTTTTTCAAATGTCTTATAACTAACCCTATATATAGGACACCATGATGGTTCCCCCGTGAAGCCGGTACCCATTTCCGACACCTGGGTTGAGTGGGGTATTGTGCTTGAGCTCTTCCCTTATACCCAACGGAGAAAAACGCCGCGCCAGTGCCGGGATACGAACCCGGGCCTCCAACATGCAAGGCCGATCCCTTAACCACTGTACCACCGCGAGCTTAAATGAACACAAAACTTTTCTATTGCCAGAAACACATTTTAGAAGGCCCCCCACTAAAACATAGTGTGTACATCAACACAAGGTAAGCAATAAATAGTTATGGCTTATTTTAACAAAGTTCTCATCGCATGGCTTTGAAAGCGGAACTAATGGCGTATTATTAAGTGCAAGCGATTGCATTTGAATGCAAGCAAGCGCATCGTTATTCGACAATAAATAATTTCTAATTACACTAACATCCAGCGTCTGTGTGAGCTGTTCCGCTGTTCAGCCTAAGAGCTAAATAAAATTTTCACAGAATTTTTGGCAGGTGAAGGAGCTCAGGTGGGCAATAAGGGCAGCGGCGGCGTCTGGCCCTGCAGATGGTTCATCAGGGGCTAATGCAACCATCTGAGCCTCGGCCTGCTCTTGCTCTGCGTCATAATGGCTCCAAAAATTGATGAGTTGCTCGGTGTATAGCGGGCCTTTAATAAGCTCGAATATTTGAAGGGGAAAAGAAAAAAAAAAGAAAGAAAACAGCTCAACGATCCGATTTCCGCACACACACGCCGCAGAGTACACGCCTGAAGTGCATAAAAGGATGTGTGACTTAAGGCCTTTAATGTGTGGTGAGAGTTGATAGTTTACTGGAGGGACTTGTAAACTATTTGAGTTTTAGGTTTCCATGAAATTGTTCGGTGCTTCAAAAATGTCAGATCTGTGAAGCAATCGCTTCTGCATCAGAAAATGAAGAAAAATTAAAAAATATTTCTTAAGGCACTAATGACTAGACGGAGATGATGCTTAACATAAACTTTTTAACGATTTTATGTAACTGAACTCTACTAGAAGTGAGAGGATAAGCCAGACGAGAGGCACGGTAAGAAAAGCCCTATACGATGCCTGGAAAAACAACCAAAAACCTATTTTTGTAAAATTGTTGGCTCTTAAAAATATTCAGTTGGTTATTATCTCTTCCGCTTTTCGGCCCATGATAAAACTGCCTCAACAGCGCATCAACATTTATAAATGTTTCAACTACTGGAAAAATACTCTAAACCCGAGATCAGATTCTTCAAGTTCAAGTGATAGGGTTGTTTAAATTTTAACTGAAAGTTCAGTTAGGTTTTTGAGATTTCTTCTACAGTTCACTCCAGAGGATAATGAAACTGTATCGCAAAAATGGAATATTTGATGACTTTATTTTAATCAAAAGATAAATTCGAAGCATTTTAGCAATTAGGCTAAAAACCTGTTAAATTTTTTATGAGAATTGATTTGCGAATCAATAACTGTAATCTTCGATAGGAGCAACATGATTTTTATCTCATTTACGGGGCAGATTTCCAATTCAAGTCTGTCTCCAAAGTCGCCGAGGAATTGATAGAATTTCCGTCAATTCCTGATTAATTTCATGATATAATCCGTAATCAATTGAAGCCTCGGTTGAATAAGCAAAATGTTCTCATTGAAACCGTCGAAATTTCTGAAACGGAATGAACTTTTACGAAAACACTCACTTTTTGGTCAATTTCTAATCAATCAGATACGGTGCCATTTCCTTGAGGTGAAGCTCAAGATCTGTGAAATTCGTCAGCTTTCAGAGTTCTGGTTGCGCTCGCTGCAATTCTCCCCATGATGCATCCTTTTAAATTTTATACCAACGTAGTAGCCTTTCGCCTCTGGGTGTTGCGCCACTGGTAGTTAAAGCAGCCACTAAATTTAACTTACGTATAACTTACGGTGTCGTGGTTCCGACCACGCCGTGTGAGGGAAAACGATCATTCAAAGGAGGACGCTCCTCTTATTTGAATTGATCAAATCAGCTGCGAGGAATGTCGATAATCGCGCTGGCGGTTATTCATATCCTTCTTCACATCGACTTCGAGACCACGAATGAACAAAGGCGTCGTTCAGACAAAGGGGTTGCCTAAAGTCGACATCGGATAAGGTTCTGGCATAATTATTACTAATATCATTATTTAACCGCTTAATGTCAACCAGATTACCACTCCAATTATCGAGAATCGATGTTCCCATTTCGAGCATTATTTAATGCGCTAGAGACAAACGTAACCGCTTGTTCGTGGAATTAATCCGCCTTTAAGGCTGTTGAGGAATTATTGTGTTAAGGCAGACACTACCTTGCGCTACCACTCATAGAGTGATGCGAGGGCGACCCTCTTCTGGGGACGCGCGTCAGGAGCCCCGTGACTGCGACTAAGTAAAGAATTGCTTCTTTGTCCGCCTGCCCTTCGGGGCCGGGCTTTGTTTTATCTTGACTTTATAGTATGTAATCAGTAAAACCCTCTTCACACAGTCACGGAGCCCACTATAATCATCATCCCGGAATCCACGAAAAGATGAGTGTCTAATTATACACACATTTTCCCATAGGGCCGTCATGCCATCTTCCTGTGCGTAGGTTTTATCAGTGCTAGGCCTGAAGCTTACTCACATAATTTTACTAGAAGTGTAAAGTAGATGAGTTAGATTCGTTTTGATGTATCGGATAATTCCTCCGTCGCTCAGATGATTCTGGATCTATCTTTTAGGTAATAAGCTAATTGATGTGGTTCAAGTCTTGTAAATTCCTCATTAAGGATGGAGATAGATTTATCGTATATGTGAAGGTTACGCTACCGAACATAATTGATTAAATAAACATGAATTACTAATTATGATGTGAAAGTTGAAAAAGCCTTATTTAATCTTGATTAACAAAAATAGAAAAAAGTGACTTGAGTGTCACGTCAAAGATACTGATAAATGACGTGCATCATTGGAAACCCAATCATAAAAGAGATTTAAAGAACTATGATGTGTCATCGGTGGGATCAAATCATAGAACCATAACCATGATGTGCAGCGATGAGAAATTTATGCATCCAAAACCTAAGGACATAACACGGTGCTGATCATTTTTACAACTAAACTGCTACATATGTCGTCGTGATACAATACTTTACAACTTGTTCTCTAACCACGACGTAAAGAGGTCCATGCTTCTCTAGAATTTGTGGTGAAGTCAAATGAGAGTCATGTTCTCAAATTGAAGAAAGAAGTTGTCAATTCATTTTGCATGTGCTTAACTTTTAAGACAGGTAACTGAGGCTCAGGTTCATCAATCCTATTTAGATCACAACACTGCGGGTCCTTCGGCCCAAATGAGACTCGTATCATCCGACCTGCGCTGCTGGCGGCGTTAAATGAAGCTTCCTGACCTGATCAAGTCACGTAGCTGTCATCAGGTTCTTGGGAAATTCATGAGATTCATCTCCCGCTTGCTGTTGAAAAGGAGGAGAGAAAATTGGTGAATGAGATGATGAGGATTGAAGGCAAGGGATAAAGAGTGGGATATGGGAAATTCATGAGCTTCATCTCCCGCTTACTGGTGAAAAGGAGGAGAGAAAATTGGTGAATGAGATGATGAGGATTGAAGGAAAGTGAAAGAGAGTAGGATAAAAGCCCTTCATGATACAGACAGGATAAGAGGATGGCGATTAGAAACGGCTACTCTGAGAAATAGGAGGAAACGATGAGGTTGATTTAGGCAGTCCAAGTGAGTCATGGGAGAGAGGAAATTAATAACTTAAATTATGATGGCGACAGAAGAGTGAGACTTCGAGAACGAATTGCTGTGATATTTTTTGTCTGGCAACTTTAAAAAAGTATTTCCTCCTGAATAAAATAGTCGAAATTTCTTGAAGTATTTGCTTTGAAAATATCGCCATATTACGATATCACACGACATGGCTTCGAAATAATAGAGCGCTTTTCCGAGTCGATATGACCACGGTGTCTTGGAATGGCTTGAAGTTTTTCGATACCTCCTCATAAATTACATAATTTGGGTTATCTTCCAGCGGAATACCTGGGCGAGGAATTATTATTCAATCCTTTAAATCTTATCTGTGCTATACAGTCGTGGTATCATGATGAAAAAGTCCGGAACATGTGCCCGACACTTATGGGATCTATGACGGCTGAAGATTTTGAAACAAAAAAGACACTCTTATTATTAGCCATCATCTTGAAGATATAATGGCTTTGATTCAGAAGATACTCATAAATAGGGAATTTTTATTTTCTCTATCATTATATCAACCTCTTTGTTACCCCCTGTAACCATCCAAGTCAGCTCAAGGTCCGTACTTTATGAAAAGTCGGTTTTTATGTTTCAGAGCGACCGCTAAGGCCACTATCTGGTTTATCTGGTTCTCCATGACTTCGATTCAGATTTGTTCGCAATAGCAAACTTTGAACTTTTTTCTGTTGAATTGAGAAAGAACAAATATGATGATTCTATGACTAGAAGAATATAGCAGTTTCAGTGCTGTTGCAGTAGTTCGATCAATCGTATTTAAAATTAAAACGTCATTTTAAAATACTGTAGCCATTCCAATTTGAAGTTTCATTTACGCGAATTAAATTCACTCTGAATTTGGAACACTCCACCTAAGTTCAATTCCTCGGCTTTCTTTGCCATCAGCTCGAGTCACGTTGTCGCTACGCCAACGCTTTTTGCCTGTCAGCTGGTGTCGCTGCCGCCTCACTTGAAGTTCTTGAGCTCAAGTGTAACTTTCGACGTGCATAGAGTGCCTCGAGTAAGTGACGGCCTCAGGGCTGATGCTCAGTACGTATCTGTTTTCCGACCTACATCACTCTGGCAGGCTGAATTCTCTGAGTAGCTTCAACAGCGTTGAGACTTTCACTCGACTATAAAATTTAATACTTTTCTTAGCGGCTTGATTCTGAATGGAATGCAACCAACTCTACACTCTAGCGCAGCAACCAACTCGTTGCCATACTAGAGTGCAGTGGTAAACCGGCGTTGACTCGTTTTCGGACAAATACTTTTTTTGAAAATTGAACGGAAAATTTCATTCTCTAAGCAACGCCGGAAAATATTTTACTGTCCGTGTTTTGAAATCACAGGTCAGACAACCCTCCATCGTAATTTGAGAGGTCAGAATTTATGTTTTGGTTCGGCCTCCAGCGAGAGCGTTGCATATTTGATGTGTTCTGGGACTCCTTTGAGTCCATTGCTTCAACTTCACCGATGACTGTACTGGGCTATCCTGAGTTTTTGACTTGTTTTGGATAGCCCTTTTGACTTGGAGGTATTTTTTATGTCTCTGTTGGCGATATTTTACTGCAAGAATTACTGAAAACATAAGCTATCAAGTGAATTGGATGACGAGTGATGCAAATAAAGATCGCTTACATGGCTTCAGAAATAGATGGTTCATCATCTTTTTACACGGTGAAGCACACAAGAGGAGCACTTCAGCATGGACTGGTGAGTTTATGTTGTTTTGATTCCCAATGAATACTAAGCTAAAATATCTCTTCAATGGAACTGACAATGAGGTTTCGATAAATCGTTTTTACATTGGAAACGATGAAAATTTCAACCATTCGCTGCCGAGTTTTTGGGAACAGCTTGAAAGTTTAAAAAGACTTCACTCTGGGATTTTGCAACACGATCAACTTGATTAAAGTGCAGCAGGTGACAACAGTCACTGATGAACCGTGAGGGCCTTTGACTAATACTAGCACCGGGCTAGTAGACGAGAGCTTGACGACAGCTATACCTCGGCAGCAAAACAAGTTAGCGGCCGAAACAGAAGTGGAATGGGTTCGGAAGGACGATGTACAAGACGATATAGGGAAATCTGAAAGAATCAAAACAATTTTTTATTCATGAATAAGGGATATTTTGAAAGAATACAGAGTCTTAATATTCTGAATAACAATAAAGATGACAAATTAAAAACTAATACAGTAGTTACAATTTGTTCGCACCACAGTTGAGCGTGTTGCGTCTGCTTCAATCGATTTTGCTCTGTGGTATTATTCTATCCTTTACTGAAAGACAGCTTCAAGCGAACTGAGGGATTAGGTTAATTAATAGTTATAAATAATCTTTTATTTTCGAACACTATTTTCTTAAGGAATGGCAAAAATCTGTTACCCGTACCGAAAATATTATTGTCGTTGTTGTAATGAACGCCTAACATAAGACAGAATAAAATGTCCCAAATTTGGACGAACGGATCAACTTCGTTTGAGCTGCTCACAAAACTCAAACGAATTATCGCGCTATTATCGAGTTAGTACAAGGTAGGAAACGGGAGCGACTTAAAATTCGAAATCTCAAAGTAATTCAATACATCGGTAAAGCAACAAAATGCAAAAAGTGTGATGAATATATTTTCAATGCTAAATTTCCTGTTGAACAAAAGATTACCAAATTTGGAGAGATTCAATACTAACTCGTTAAATATGCTGCTGATCAAGTTTTAAAAGTGCTAAAATAGCTGTACTGCTTGCAGATGTATAGTATTATATCATATAAATATTTCGTGAACATTATAAAATGTTATTTTCAAATCATTCACGATACGTTATGAGAACATTCAATCCTTCCACAGAATTCCAAAAATTTGCGATACTCAGTGAAAGGTGAGAAATTTGTTGCAAAAATTTACCAAGGAAAAGGTTACTTGTCACACTGTCAACATTTGTCCTGTCAACTGGATTTCTGTCAACGAGTTGCCTTCGTTGAGAGGTGTTTACAATTGTGAGAGGCCCATGGGATAATTAATCATCTCTATTGAGTTCATTGCGGGGGCCGACCGGCAGTGTGTTCAGGCGATGTTAGGTTTACTGGCCACTTAGGGAAGTGCTATAATTGTGTGCACACATTAGCAAATTCATGAGATCTAGTTCGTGGGCGGAACTTTTCTGAACAGGCGGACCACTAAAAGATTCAAATGTTCACATACCTCGCAATCGGGAAGTCATGCAGAAGTTGAAGAAACACCATTATGATTTAACAAGATCCAGATTTCGGCATAGGTACTGGTAGTAAATGAAATAGTACAGCAGAAAGCTATGGGCAGTCTTTCTTGGAACAAAACCAGATTCGAAATAGTGAAAGCAGTAAGAGCATAAGAGCGGAGCGGACAAGCTATAACTGTGTGCCGCCCGAAGAACCGTGCGTGTTGCAGGGACATGTCGCTGCAGGACGCGCTTGTTATAGGGACAGTGACAATGAAAAATTAATTAAACAGTGAAAAAAGAGTATTTATAATGTTTAAATCACTAAAACTGAGAGTGGGATGACAAGTTCTAAAAAATTTAATTGAATCTGCGAAAGATTTTGTGAAATGTTGCACAATATTTAAACTTTTGTTTACGTAGTTGAAAGTTGGGTGCAAGATATTTGCAAATGTAAAAGATATTTTGACAATTTAACTGATAGTCTTTCTAGTTCTTTATTGTCCATAATAGGTGAATTTTGATTAGTTAACCAAACAATTATTTTCAACAGAATGCTATCGAGACCGAATCCTAATTTGGAGAGATCAAAACGATGCTTCTATAGCGTGAGGTTTACCGCCTACCCAGGTGCAGTTTGAGTTGTACAAATTAAGTGCTTTTCGCTAAATTAAATGTAAGGAAAAAGTAATGTTCATTATTAACTTAACCTAACCTAACCTAACCTCACGCTATAGTACTATCTAGAGGTAGATCTCATGCTTTAGTGTGGTAGACCTCACGCTATAGCAGCACCGGTCAAAACACATTATTGAAAGAATGGAAGCTGAAGCGAAGGAAAACGAAATTACCTCGCAAATATACTGCTAAAAATTGATCAGTCAAAGTGTCTGATATTACTCTGAATAAAAATTATCAAACGCATTCTATGGGATAAATATTAGGACGACAAAACTAGGAGTTTTGAATAGCTTATGCTTTTTTTACGTGCTGGCAGAGGTACTGAACCTCTCTAGGGAATGAGTTGTACAAAAAGAGTTCAGTATTTCTAAGCGACGCCACGAGCACCAAAAATGAGCTGAAATATCTTGGGAAATCGCGATTGCCCAACATTGAAAACGGAGTAACATACCTCGCCAACTCATGATGAATATAGAATTGAAATAAATGAGAATTGAGAAGTGCGCACCACGAAATTGTGCAGTCGGAAACGACATGGTTAGAAAAACGTTTTCAGCGTTTGATCTTAAATTATTGTGATGAACTCATTTCAAGCTAATGAAAATTGTTGTACGTCAATTACGGTCTTGATTCAAAACATATTTTTGTAAGCTGTTCTTCGACGTCATGATTACTTCGAGTGTAATGTTATTAGTATTCTAATACGAGTATAACGTTCTTTGATTGTTCCAAGTTAAGAAATTAACAGTTTTTCACACACCTGGTACTTAAGAGGGAGCTCTTTGAAGAATTAAGTGAGGTTTTATTAAACTATGCTGCCAGAAGATGATTCTTTTCTTAGCAATAGTAGCTTTTGTTGTTTGTTATAAGTGATAAAAGCGTACGCTAATCGCAAGGTTTCCGGGAATGAAGAACTGATTTTAGATTTATTCATGTTTTTAAATTTGAAGTCTATTTGAAGACAAACACTTCACAGAAATATATGAAAATCATGTTCACTGAATTGCGTCTGTAGTAAGGAAGTGAATGAAAAAATTTTGGTTGAAGAACATCGAAATAAGGAACATGAGGAGTGAGATACATGTTTTCAGTCTAAAAATTGTTTACAAAATTTATTGCGAAGACCGGGAGGAAATTCTTTGTCTAATATTAATTTTTTGAAAAGTATTTTATATATAACTACTATAAGGAAAGCTGAAAGTGATGAATAATTATATTATAAAATTTTCTTCTATATCATTCATTACGTAGATCGTTAAAAGTTAGCTTCTGTAATTATCATAGG
>JACJUY010003365.1:63199-87630 GCA_014220935.1 Platorchestia sp. MABIK
GAGGGTTCAGATTTACGCTCACAATTTTGGCATTTATTCATTCTTTTTTCGAATTGGTTTCTATTTGGGAGCTGTCGATTGCAAATTTTTCGAGCAGTTGGCAATAAAAGCGCATTCAAGTCGATTATGCGCGACCTGCGAGACTGTACGAGCTTTAAGCGACGTTTGAAACTGTTCAACCTTCGCTTAATTGGCCCTCACCATCTGTGGAAATTCTAATTCTGAGACACAGATGGAAAATTTCTTTCTTTCAATTCATGAATCAAGTGTGTTGCTTGACAACTTTTTCCTCAAACTTGGCTAATCCAGTAGAAATTTTTTTTTCTTCTTATGTATCAATAGATGTTGAGTCAGGGAGTTCTACGAAGAAAAGAGTACTCGTTTCACTTACATATTTATTATCGTTTGGATGTTCCAATGGGAAATTTGACCGCTTAGCCCCATATTTTTTGCAAAAAGGCAAGTAAGAGAAGAAATGAGATGCCAGTTGACCCCAATTACATCATCATAACTCTATATGAAAACCATCAAATCAAAATTACGAATTCCTCATCATATAAAATTACGTTTTTACCTGTTTACATTAAACACAATTGAATGATTGAGCCATTAAGCTTGTTGAAATCTTAGCAGGCTGCTGGCTGATAATAGCAACTACGAAAAACAGCTTGTAAACTGATGAATCCCATGCACGATTCATGCTTTCAAAAATTCAGGAATCGGTGAATCACTGACCACTTGTTTGAAGGAAATTACAAAATATCTTTATTTTTAGTGGTTAAATTGAAGAGTTGAAAGCTCAAGTAAGTCAAAAGCGTTTTTGCTGTTAACTACGTCATTACTATGTTATGCGACTGGGTACGCCACGCAAGGATGAATCCGTGTCCAACGCTCAGAGCTTCAGTAGCCCTTCTTAAATGGAGGGATAAAGCTGAGGTAAATAGATAGAAGACGCCATTGATTACTCGTTCTTTAATCAGATAACTGAAAAAATGAAATGACAACCATGCCCTGGTCCAACTTGATATCAAATGTAGAGCCGTTATTTCTAATTCTGTCTAATGCCTGGCACAATTGTCGGCAGCTCTCTCTGAGAATTTGGTATTTTTATATTTTTCCTACTAGGACTGCTCACCCATTAATTATTGTATCATGCATCTAGTCGCACTTTGCTCCACTGAAACAAGAAGCGAATTTAGTGCTGTAAAATCTCGACTGTTTCAAGTTTTTTCACTTTTTCACCATAAAGCGAATGTAGATATTGCGCAGAACGAGCATCAGACTGGCGTCAGCCAACATCAGTGGTTCCATTTGTACTAAAAGTAAATATTATTGTCGAATATAGATTAGGGATCGACGGCTGGCTGCATTAAGCGTGCTGTGAATGTTAAAAACTTACCCGTAGACTTTCCAGTATATATTTTGTCCAAGTTATTTACTACACATTCATATTTGCACAGCGAGTTTTCNTTGATATCAAATGCAGAGCCGTTATTTCTAATTCTGTCTAATGCCTGGCACAATTGTCGGCAGCTCTCTCTGAGAATTTGGTATTTTTACATTTTTCCTACTAGGACTGCTCACCCATTAATTATTGTATCATGCATCTAGTCGCACTTTGCTCCACTGAAACAAGAAGCGAATTTAGTGCTGTAAAATCTCGACTGTTTCAAGTTTTTTCACTTTTTCATTATAAAGCGAATGTAGATATTGCGCTGAACGAGCATCAGACTGGCGTCAGCCAACATCAGTGGTTCCATTTGTAGTGAAAGTAAATATTATTGTCGAATATAGATTAGGGATCGACGGCTGGCTGCATTAAGCGTGCTGTGAATGTTAAAAACTTACCCATAGACTTTCCAGTATATATTTTGTCCAAGTTATTTACTACACATTCATATTTGCACAGCGAGTTTTCCCTTGCCGTCTTAATTTTTTATGATTTCACATTCAGTTTCCTGGAGATACTTAAACAACTCTCAATCTTTACTGAAACGAGCAGAGGTACGTCAGTAATTGCATGTATTCCGATGTAATTTCAAATCTACGAGTTTACTTGCACGTATTTCATGGCTACTAAGCAATTTCGAACGATTTAAAGGATTTTAAGCACGCTTGCAATATATTTATGTATCTATTTTACCAAAAACGATAAAACTGTTAAGTGACTTCATTGGACTATTACAGTGAAAATTTTCAATGTTGCTTCACTCAATTTCGAAAGCTTTATTTACCATTCACTCACTTAAACCAAAATTGAAAAAAATTGTAAAACAACCACAGCAACATATTTCAAGAGTAGTGTGTTGTGCTTTTAGAAACCACTAATGTACGAGTATGAATAATTCATGTTTCATCTAGTTTAGAAAACAAGGTAAATACGCAAGTTGTAATTGTAGCGATTTCTTAATTTCAGGGCCCTATTGTACTAGTACGAACTAAAACATAACAAATACATCCAACCTAGAATTCACATCATGCAGCATTTAGCTAGAAAATTATACAACAGCCTCTATATGGTCGAGAGATCTTCGTTCGCAATCATCGTATTTTCCGCATTGAGTTCATTATGGAGAATAATTCCTAGATAAAAAGTGTATGGTATGCCACTTACGCGCAGCCTATGGCCGCACATTTTAACAAGTGCACATTGCTCGAGATCAAATTCACATTCACCGGCATCTGGAATTGGTGGAGCAGCTGGCTGCTTAGTTGTGAGCTGCATGCTAGCGTTGGAAAGATGACCTCAGAGGGGCCATTAAAGCCATGTCATTAGGGCGCATTGGCCAGGCTTGCTTCTGAGCTCTGTTCTATTTTTGGCTGAGCCGCTGGGCAGGACGGCACTAGAAAGCTCCTCTAATAATAATGACGGACATTCCAGGGCTGCCCTCCTGCCCCGTATGGACAGAGACGTATTGCATCGTCCTGTTAATGACTCTCCAGCTCAGCTAGAATTTCACTTTTGCTTTCACATTCATCGCGAGTAGCGCGTTGAAACTGGTCTCAAAACACATTCATCAGCCAATGCTCCGCTTAAATTTCCTTGAATTTCAGTTTCCTTGAAAGAAAAATTTTGTGATCGAAGTTTTAAATCAGTTCTTCTCTTTCATCAAATTTTTCTGTTCATGTTTTGTGTTGACCTCAGCAATTTACTCGTGAGCAGAAATGGCCTTGAAAATTTAGTGCATCGTGGTAACAAAAGATTTAGGAGACCGGAGTCTTTTCTTTTTCGTGCTATTGCAGTGACCAAATTAACTGATTTAGAATTCAATGTTCGACTCATAGCAAAAGTGCATCCTTAACTAGAAAATGTCTTTTTACTTTAGAGAGATTTCTTGCATAAAATGAAAAAGTCATGTTTTTGACAAACCAGTGTAATTGAAATGTGAACGAATGTTTAAAATTGCAATAACATACTCGTTTGAAGAGTTTATAGATTTAGAATGATTGAACATATATGACTTTAGCGTATTACTACATTGTATTCATAAAACCTGTCTTACCGATTGACAAAAATAGTTGAGAAAATCCTCACTGCTAAAGCCTTTCCAAGTCTTCATCTCTATGGCGACTAAGTTTGTTGCAAACTTCCAACGATTACATGCAATAATCTTTGTGTTATTACAAAGCGAACGGTTGTTGCTGAAAATCGAAGCCCATTGCATCAGGTTATGTTCTTTTTAATGGGAAAAATTACGACGGCACTAATCTGAAGAAATCACAAATCTCTTAAGGCTGGTCACAAGCTCAGTACTCTCTTCGAATTGCTAAATAATATTACAACGCAATTAATATTAATTACGCGTTGCGATTGTGCAGTCCAATTTCCATGAACAAATTCATTGTTTTATTAGCTCAGCGAATCAACGTTGTGGTCGAGCAAAGACTGGCAATCTGAGGTGAGGATCTCGAGCAGACTCGAAGCTAGGCCGATAAAAGTCGTCACGATTGTATTAACAGGAATGTTGTTTGCGGCAAATTAAACAATAGCGACAGGTATAATACTTCTGCATTCGAGCTGCATCCTAGGAATTAATGTGTCCGCTCTCCCCAACACTATTTCTGGGAAACTTATTTGGTTTTCGTTGTAAAGCAAATTTCTTACAAATTTGTGCAAGGCTCCCAAAAGTAGCAGCGCAGTCTAGCGCAAAGCTTAGAGATCAAAATGCGTCATTGGGTCAAAATACACGTGGAATGACGCAACTTTTTTGTAAAATTTCAAACAGTGTTTCTTTCTTTTAAATCTTAATGTTTTTTAAATTTGTTTTTCATTAAATGGAAATTTTTCAAACTTTCTAGCGTAACGAGGGACCTTAAGAAAATGAAAGCACACGGAGCAAATTACTTGGCATCTAATTTAAAATTCGCATTACTGGATTGCAAATAATGTTATATTAACTAGCGTCTCTTGGAACAAGACTGATATTAAGTTCAATACTAGGGTATTATTCGATGTTGGCCCAATTTACCACGCTTTCTGCGCTTCACCACGAATTTTATACAAAAACAATAATGCTACAATAAATGCCACAATAATGCAATTTCACTTGGTAAACTGGCCTATATTTGCTAAGTAAGATCCCATTACACATTTTATCTAATTTGAGAACACGCATATCTGTGGAAAAGTTCATTTCAATAAGCAGTTAGTGTTAGTGCTATAATAAGCAACAAGTCTTTTGAGGCATAGATCAAGTACCTAATAACACAGTTCGTCTTGTCTCGATGACTCTTACAAAAATTTGGAAAATTTCTCATCTCTCATCATTCCCTGAGTTCGCCCTCGGTTCGCACATCACGAGCTTCATGACAGTATTTGCGAGAGGCTGTTGTCTGGCTAGAACTTAAGGGCTTAATTTCAGCCCCGAAACTGTTAATTAAAACAGTAAGAAAGAGTTAGGAAAAAATGAATATGAAGTGTTAGATGTTTCTGATCTTTGTTCATTTGTTAATCACGCTAATTACATCAATAGATTTATAAACCTCCAAATTTTTGGAGAAGAAAACATATAACAGTAAAATTACCTTGGAATTAATTTGGTTCAATGACAACGAAGATACGTCTCCAATATGAATTAATACTTTGGCTTCCAATGTGAATTTAATTTTCTAAATTGGGAGAATGATCTTATCTTCTTTTTTTGTCTCATTAAGGGTTCTCAACTAAACAGAATCGATGTTTAATGGGCATATCGTTTCCAAAGAACAATTTTCAACTCTCGCCCTACAAAGAAAGCAATCGTGGCCGCGAGTTCTCACGCCATTTAACCCATCCACAGATTATGGAAAATTGAAGCATGTATCAAATCAACATGGGTTGATTAATTAACAAACATATATCAAATCAACACTTTAGCTCCAACGTGAGCTACCGGTGGCCTTTGAGAGGATTTTCGTTGTGCTGCCTACCGACAAGTAGTCACAAACTCAATTTTCGTTATTACTCAATCAAAACTAAACGAAGGCACGATCCAGTAGATGTTTGCTATTTTCAACATTGCTTACTACTACTGACTTTGAATTGGAGTTGAACAATGAACTTAAGTTTTACCAGCCGCAGTCACAGTGTAAGATTAGGAAAATATTAGGGCGAGACCAATTTAAATTCATCCGACTGACTCCTGCGAACGTAGTTTAAATATTATGGTGGATGAAGCCGGAAAATCGCAGATGCAGCACAGGAACTGGCTTCTGGAGGCAAGTCTGCACGGCCTCCTGGCGGCCTGTGACGCCGAGCTGCAGAGAGAATGCAAAATCAGCCCGTTCCCAGCGGAAGGTTAAAGTGAAGTTCAACATTCAATTCAAATTTAAAGTCCCTCAGAGTTAGCCATTTTGAACATAGCAAACATTAACTGGATTGTGCCTCCACTTTGCATTCATTAAGTATTTATAATAATTGACTTAGTGACTGCCGGTCGGTCAGCAGCATTATGAAAATCCCCTTAGTGACCACAAATTGGTCCCATCACAGTAAACGTGTTAAAACGATCGTCAAATCAAAAAATCTTGAAATTGATTAAAAAGAATTAACCGCTAACTGAATTAAGCTCGAATAATGTGATCCCAAAAGAGCTTTTTGACACTGAGGGCAACGTTCGACCCGGAAACAACTTTCGGAAATTAGTGAGAAAAAATCATAGACAGCTCAGGCTATGAAATTGTTTCCACTTTAAATTATCAGAACTAAAACGCGCTCCCAGAAAATGTTGTCTCTTCTGAAACGGTAATGCCATTAATAAATCGTTGGCAATTGTTCAGTATTAAAAGTAATGATGGTATTAGAATTCCAAGAGGATTTAAAGAAAAACGGTGTGTATAATACAGTGAGCATTATCAAAAATAAAACCGTGTTTCTTAATGGCAGATATTTACAATTGCAGCTCGTCATCGGATAGTAGCGTCAGCATGGAATGAAGAAGAGATGATCTTAAACAATTGTTAAACATTTATAATTACGCGGAAACAATTGCCTAAGCGTGAAATCTCACTTTGTGTTACGGCTGCGTTTAGAGATATTGTCCGTGAAAATAAATGATTGTAAATGTGTTTCTTTGATGTTCGTGTGTGATAGGTGTTTTACGCCACAAGACTTAGGGAGAACTTCAGAATAATTCCTTTTGCGCTCTTCTGTTACAGCATGCCATTATATTTTAAAAATGAGATTATAAACAGGTAATGTATAAAACATAAAAAATCCCATTCTAAAAATAAAGTCAAATCTAGCCGCCGTCCCCTCACAATAAAACAACACGGCTTGCACAAGCTGATGCATTAAATAAATACCTCTTAAACAAATTCCCGTTCAACCTGAATAACTGTAACTTTTCAGGTTCCTTTTGATTATGGCTTAATCTTCGCCGCATTAAAATTTAAGCATTGAACGATGACTTCCTTCTCCTGCAGCTCTCAGACATTGACTTAGTTCCGCTTCAATACAAGGAGAATTACATTATTTTTAAGATAGTTAACAGCTTTCATGCCCCTTGAACAACAGTGAACGGTTTAAGCAATATTTATGAACGCTTTAAACTATATTTGTACGTGTGTTGGAAACTTTTGGAATGCAATAATCTAACACTTTTGTCGGGAGAAAATCAATGCTTTACTTTTTGCGTGTACGTACACCTTATTCGCATTTCGTAAAGAAACGTACACATGATGTTCAATCTTCGGTTGTGGTGCCATTGTGTGACAGGTTAAAAATATGCTTCTGATCATGTATCGAGCCCGCCCTGCACCAATTGTGTTCAGTATCATCTTGTCCACTTGTATTTGTTTCTGGAGCCTTGAAGCTTCTTTGACATCAGAGAAACTCAAATCTGAGTCCTTGGAGCATGTGGCCTTATTCTTTGGCTCTGGAGAGCATTGGAAACATGAAACAGGTTTTCTGAAAAGCTTCTTGTCTGCCCTACTTCTGTTCTAGGTTTTCTCTCAATTTTAATTTCATTTCATCGAATTTTGTCAGACTCAAAATGGAAAGTGAGATCACAAAAGGCTCAAATTAGGCCAGGACATAGTGATTCACTTATTTGAGCTTCCTTCTGGATTACAGCGCGATTCTATTGGTTTTTCTAGCATTCGTAAGCAGCGTGAAAGTGATAGCAATCAACTTAGGCAGTGAACTCTAAAATAATTCTTAGATTTCGTTTCGCAGAGCTGCAATTCTACTGCGTAAAGTGTAAGATCAAATGACAACGTGGCTGGCTGCAAGGCAGCTCCTAGTAATTTGTTCGCAGTCAGAAATTAGTTTGTCTTTTGTGGAGGCGAGGACGAGTGTATCGTCGCAACTGGAAACGAATTCTCGAGTTGAGAAGATTTTCCGTTCCTTCAGGGAGAGCTCAGATTTTGTTGCTAGGGAGTTTTTGTATAGATTCACTATTGAGGCTTTCTATTTCTTGTGAAGTGCATGGAAGCCACTGACTGCTTCTCAGTGGTTTTACGTACGATAAATATAGGTTTTAGGTATTTTCTTCATAGTTACGTTCAAATGTAGGTTTTGTATCTATTATTCAAGATACGAAGTAGCACGATAATATGTTCTCAGAACGTTGAAATTTCAATTCTGTATGAAACAATGAATTCTCGATTTTGTGGATGATTATCGAAAGTTTATCTCTTCTATTTTTGTGTAATGTTCACTTTCTTCACCCATCACTCTCATTCTCTGTCATCGAAATACCTTAGCAAATTAGGATTCCAAATTCATAAGTAAAAGAAAAAATGCCGAAACAGTAACCATGGAGAGTGTCCAAACAAGAATTCGCAGAAAAGCTTTTGCTGTGTCAAAAAAGCGCATTTGATTTCTCAAGATGTTGCAAATCTGTAACCGATTATTTGATGTTTATACCTGAAAGAACAGAGGCATATATTAGAATAAAAAATTAATGGCAAGCGAGGAAAATACCCATATAGAAATAAGGCATGCATCAATTAGAAAAAAAAAACGAGTTAGCTGCTTTGCCGCGATTAGTTTTAAGCTGCCCCGTGTCTCTGCACTGAACAGCCCCAGCATCCCAGTCTAACTTTTTTTGCCACCTGCATGCATGTTTTTTGCCGCCCAAGTAATTAAATCGCTTGGGCAGCGAAAAACATGCTTGCTCCGGCGAAAAAGTTAGACTGGGATGGCACGCTGGGCTTGTCATCGCAGGCATCGGTCACCACACTGTGTGCTGAGATCAAATCCTGGAAATATAGTGCAAGAATTTACAGTATCTCTGTCGGAAATACTCGTCCTGATAATATCCTGCTATTTGTATTATTTTGTACAATTTTTAACCTCGTGTGCGCCATTTTATAGAAATTTAAAGTAGCTGTGAAGTAACATAAAAATGTTCGAAATGTAACGTAATCCTCACTAATCGGAGTAGTTGTTCAGCTAATGTTTTGAAAAACCAGTCACGAACTGATTGTTTTATTTCATTAAACCCGGTTCAGCCACAATGAAATTGACATAAATACTGCATAGGAAAGCCAAATCTCGAGAGTTGTGTAATCCATAAGTTTGAGCACCCACTTTCCACTCAGAGTTTCTCCGTAGCAAACCCCCGCAGAGCCACAGCACTGCAACAGTAATCCGAGAGAAAAACACAAATTCGACTAGCTTGATTTGAGCTTATGACAGGTTGGAACCTGCAAGATTACAATCAAGCGAATGCCCTGAGATGGAAGAAAACATGACACATTAAAGGCAGCTGGAGTACCCATGCTTCAATCTGTTCTTAAACTCTCGGTCAGACATTTCAAATTATCTGCCAATAAGGGTTGGTTAAAAAACTTATTATTTTCAAAACTGCTTACCGATATCAAAAATTTGCCATCCATCGGTGAAAGAGAATGTGGCATAATACGAGCAATATGGTGTTAATAGCGGAATGAATCGAGAACATGAAATGGTTTTAGATTACATTTACCGCACATGTTTTGCCAAACTTGATGATATTACAGAAACTATGAACATTGGTACGCGAAATTAGAAATACACACAAATCAACCAGGATACCTGCTCACATGAAACGTCCATTCATGCTGTCCAGACCATCAATTCAATATTTATAAAAAAGTTACTTATTTCAGTTTTCCCCCAAAAGCATTTTTTACCCTAAGCAAGTGGTGACAGATAACCCACAAGTACCCGAATCTGCTGTGACCCTCAAGTTTGTTCTGAAGTTTAAACGGTTTGAATGAGTTACTGAATATTGGAAAAATAGGAATGCCTACAGGATCTATTCCTGCACTTTAAACCAAAGATTTGGCAGATGAGTGTGTGCTGCTGAATTTGTTCTCAAGCAGCTCATGGAATAACAGAAACAAACTCGAAGGGAATTTGTGTTAGACCTGCTTGATTTCACTTACAACGACCGGTAATTTGTGAGACCATCGTGCCAGTCATAAGACTTCTGAGACTTTCAACTCAAAGACCATTTATTAGGCGTCTGACTGTTCCTTCAACTGGAAACAGCCTTGAAAGGGAAGCTACCGAGTCTAGAGGGGGAAGTATGAGCAATGCGACGGTAGACCTCCACAATTTTCCAAGGACCGCATTCCAGAGACGATACGAGCAGCGCCAGCACTGCTAGCAAAGGTGTTGGAATTCCTATTGATAGGGAGTTCTTTGAAGATGATTTAAAACAAATTACGAGACGCACACGTTCAATTGCTTAATGACTATTAGGGAATTGATCCAATGTTTTATCGCGTTGTTTTTTTTTCTCTGATTTCGATTTCAGAACTTGCCGCTCGGGCGCAAATGATTCCTTCCTGGCCCGCTTACTGGTAAGACTTCAACTTCATGTTTTTCTTTAGGGATTATTATGCCGATAATTTTCTAGATTTTGATTCAGCAACTAGCATTGTCGAATGCAACAAACTTTGTTCTCCTGTACTTCCGACAAGCTAGACCTCTATTTGACTGCGCAGTACCCTTTAGCCCTGCAAAACAGTTCGTGCTCTAGTGAGGTATTGCATGAAGTTTTCTCGTATTGTGGGTGTATTTTGAGTTAGAATTAATTTAGGATAATAAAGCACTTGATGTACAATCGTTTACTTTTATATCTCCTCTCAATCCACCTACACGCCAAGTTCGAAACTCGGAGGACATCCTTGAATAACCCAAGGGCGGACATTTTGAATGGACCTCCTACGGATTTTCACAAATAAATACGTATTTGTGGCCAATCTACGCCTGAAAGGTTTTCGGTCAGTATATTCCAGAATTGGGTAGTTGCTCAAAGTAAGGAGCTAGTTCTTAGACCTTCAAGATGATTTCAGTTTCGCAGGGAATCGATAGTAAAGGTTCTATCTGTGCGTATAGTGAGGTATCTAGAGGCCACAAGATTTTCTGGGGCGTCAGCATCCTTTTTTTTCTGACTGATCTCTGTAGTAAAAAATGTTTGCTCAATTTGTGCCAATTTTTATTATGTTTTTCCGCAAAAGTAATTTCAATGTTTCAATTACTTTTCGTATGCAGCCTATATCTGATCTCGATGAAGTAAAGCTGACTCCTAACCGGACTTAATGTAAATTGATTTTTGAAACACATTATGGAGCTTTCCCTACGGGATGACGTGACAGCAGGCATCAGACGACGTGCTCAAGTCATCACTTGTCCATTTGCCGGGAATTCCAAGAATTACTTCAACAATAGAGTACTCTTTCTGGCGCAAGACTCCTCTTATCTCTTCTCATCACTCACATTCAATTGCTACTAATCAAAGTGATCATTCATCCCATATATCTAGACTTTACTAATGCACTTTATCTGTCTGCCGCCACTTAACTCACCTCCTACCTCCATCATTTGTTCTGTTTTTCAACCATATTTTTCGTCCAAATGGATTCATGCTACGCTTTTATTTGTGCACTGACTTTCTACATAGTTCCTCCTCCTCCAGCAATAACTCACAAAATCACGTAAAAACTAGGAACAAATGCTGAACATTGTGCCATGCACGCCTTGAAGCTGTGAACAGAAGCGAAGTTAATCAATTTATGAGACTTTCAGCAATTCTAAGTTATCGTGAATGCGTTTTGATTTGTTCCTCAATTTCACTGAATGATGACCGTGTCAGAAACCGGCAACATCTTCAGCGCAATGAAACTTCGTCTCAGCGATAGCGTGTTAATTCACATTCCCATGGCAATATTTGTCACTTGAATTAACGATTATTAGGTTGTGGCATAACCGTGGTTAAGAGAGGATCGTGCAGAATCATGAAGCTCGTACCAATGTTCATAGTTTCTGTAATATCATCAAGTTTGGCAAAACATGTGCGGTAAATGTAATCTAAAGCGCTTATAATACCAAAAAGGGTCAGTTTTCCTCATGTTTATACTTCCGAACAGCATTACGCGGGGAATGTGTTAAGAAATATTCTACGAACATTTTACAATGTCACCATGATTTATTCCATGAGTACAATGTCAGGAAAATAATCATTAGCTTTTTGCAGGCAGAATATTTTCCGTAGAAATATAGATGCCGTTCTGCAATATGCAGTACGTCCAAGCTAGAAAATTATTCTTTAGATAAAGTATCAGAGCCTGCATTTGCATTTTGTAATACAAAATTCTTATAACTGTTTCTCCGGCTGCTTCGAGATATATTCCCAAGAAAGACGTCTTGAAGCTGTGCAGGATTGAATGCGCAGATACAAGAGTCAGACTGGGGCAGGAGCGGTGAACAGAAACAATAAAAAGAGAACAAAGATATATCGTATTAGAAAAATGTAGACATCGACATCATTAAAGAATTAACATGACAGAGCATGAACGTGAACTACATCTTAACAAAATCATCTGGTTCAACAAGCTAGAAACAGATTTGGATTAATTTAAACATGAAGAACATGTTTTACATGATCAAAAGAGAAGTTGAGCAATAAGAATGAACATGAAGTAAAAAGAACGTTAAAAATATTTTGTATTCGATCGAACAAGAAAGCTGGAGATAAAGATGAATATGGAGCAAGAGGACCGTCAAAAATAACCAAAATCTTCGTATGAGAAAGCGAGACAAGATAGCAAACATGATTGAAAATGAAGGAGCACTTTGGCGAAGCTCAAATTGTGATGGGAAATAAAACGTGGATGCTGGACATTGAAATAATTTAAGAAAAGATAGAATATGAAACGAACGAATCAAGAGATATGACTTTATAATAATAGCTATTTAGAAGAATTTTATATGGTTTAATTGATAAATTATGTATTAGTTGCCATGCTTTAAAATTTGAATCTGAGAAATTCATCAGCGTTAATTATTAATAGTGTCGTGTTAGCAATTTACATGATTAGTATCAAAGATTAAAAATTCACTTCGAAGATAAAGACCAAGAATACAATGCATTTCGCAAGAATACCCGTAATTACAACAGTTCGCAAAGCTTTTATGTTTTGTGCTGATGAGCTTAGCTTCACTACCCGGAATAAGCTCGTATTGTTTTTGAATTCAAAGTTCAGACGCATCACAACACAGTATCTCATGTTATGCGAGAAATAATCCAGCGAAATACGGTCAGCTTTACATCACTGGCACAAATGAAACTATTTACTACAGAAAGGAGGCTCGACAGAATGTAAATTGCTCGCCAGAAATAACGAACGGTGACGCGTGAAGTGCTTCATGACGTAAATTCCCAGTTTTGTTGATGAAGAACATGAAGGAGCAAGGAGGGAAAATTGTCGTGCAATGTGCATGACAGTGAGTTGTGATTCGAGAGAGGGTCTGACGTACGACGTGGCATTTTCACACTGGTAATGAAATAGCTGCCATATTTATCAGGGGAGACGGGGCACCGTCATTGCAGAGAGATATAGTATTTCATTCCAGAGGTCGTACCTCAGAGAAGTCATTTTAAGTGTCATGTCACCTGAACTCTTTTGTTTTTTCCATATGGTGAACTTGGGTGGAATACCGATCCGTGTCGTGTAGAAACGCGTATGGGTAAACCTCACTATGTAGGAACACAATAGATATCGCATTGCGTACAAAAAAGGATATATATATAGATGTTAATCGATCTGGAAAATTAAATCGTGGAAGCGTACGTAGAGGTGGAAGGATGCAGGATTCAATACCTAAGAAGCAATCAAGGGCAAATTATTGCATGTTTAGTAATACAACAGTTTCGTCGATTATCGCTATAGAGAAATAAATTATGAATCCGAACCTGGAACATGCTTCGATTTTTTCTGGATGCAGTGGCAATTACAGAGATATTTGACAAATCTGACCTGATTATTGCACAGACATGCATCCTACAGTGTATCATTGTACAAGAAAATTTAAGTCTAGATGAAACACAAGAAAACAGTTCTGATATTGGTGCTCGAGTCTTTCATGAGTCCTCCACATACTCTGTTCAAACTGGCAATATTCACCTGAAAACAAGCTGAGAGTTTACTTCCAAAGAGGTGATACTCAAATTGCGATAGAGCAACGAGGAAATCGATATTAAATTCTTGAAGGCTTAAATCAAAGGCTAGGTCAAGTCAGGTTAGTTCAGATAAAATTACTGTAGGTTAGGTTAACATGGGTTTGGTTGGATTAGAACTTGTTCAACGAAGACGATGAAAATAAGCACAACACGATATGTTCGTATATTCACGACCAAAATGTTTTCAAAGACTACTAAAACTTAGTCAGAAAAAAAGAAACATTGATATTATCAGCAAAATGTCCAGTATCAGCTCCAGATACGTAGGAAAATTTCTTTTACTGCTCCACATGCCTTTGCCCCATAATTATACAAATCTACGAACTCTGAGAGGAGAAATATGCCAACCTCCAAAGAAACATGTTTTTACAACGGTTCCATTCACACGGTGAGTATTAGGATACGCCCCTAATTACAGCGTCTACTCACCGCACGCTCACGCAGCTTCGAGTTGTTTGCAGCTCTTTGCGTGCACTCAGTGTCAGCCCCTGCACTTGCACTGTGGATCAATTGCAGAGGAAGCAAGAAGGAGGGCTTCACAGTATTTAGATAGAATTGAAAACGAGAATGGCGGCGACGAAGACGTGCAATTCCGCAGTTGCATCATGTATGCATTAGTTCAGAGTAGGGCAAATGTTCAGCAATGCAACCCAGGAGCAAAGGGTAACGAGAGTTCTGATGCCATCAAGGAACGCAGACTGCTTATTACTGAATAATGAAGTCTTTCGTTCATTTCCAGGCACATGCTTCATTGCACACTAAGTCCTCACAGATGAGCGAACAGAGGCAGACAAAAAAATGTCCAGTTAAATTTTGTACGTCACTTACGTCTTTTCGAGACGCTGCGACATTGACTCCTATCAAAGCCACAATAGATAATGAAACTATTTAGAAACACTTCAATTCCAAATTATTAATATAAATGTACTAGCTTAGAAGTTTTGCGTTTGCATGAACATTAAACTCATATTTGCATTAATTTGATGAGCAGACGCGTGTTGATTTCAAGACTGAAGCTCGCACCAAGTGATGACTATTCTAATTCCAGCGAGACTATTCTATGCTATCACGATGAACAAGAGTCAAAAGGCAACCATTTGACAAAGTTAGCTTATATCTCCCGCCGCCTGTGCTTGAGTTATGTTAATAAAGCTCATATTATAAAATAACTTTTAAAATATTTGCTGAAATTGTTGCGTCGTTTAACTTTACATTAGGTACGCTTCATTAGAGTCGGAATCGGATAAAAAAGAGAGCACTCTGAACCATTCAGATGTATAGAATTCAGAAACTAATTAGAAATGGTTCTAATGCAAAAAAAAATGAACGGAAGGAAGTGTGATGACTTCCACCCTCAACACTGGGAAATCTGCTGTATTTTTTCTTACGCACAGGAATACTACGCACGTTTGTCGAAAAGAAAGAATCAAAACCATTGATTTCTAGTAAGGTTGAAAATCGAAATGTATACCATTGGTTTTTAAAATGTCTTCATATCGAGATCCTTTGTTGATAAACGCACATGAGGATCGTAATTCATATATCAATTGTCGAAACAAATAATGGATAGAGTAGCATGAAAAATGTATTTCCTTTGTTACGTTAATGTAAATTAGATAATGCACATAAATACAAGTACTTAAAAAACACGATACCAGTGACGCATTGTTGAAAACACTCTTGTTAGCGCGCATACATTGCAGCACAAGCCTCGTAATTTGTAACATGAGAGATTAATCTTGAAAATAAATTGTGTAGGTTTTAATAATTCTGCGTCTAAGGCTTATGGTTGACATTAGGGACTATTTTTTTGCGCTAACGTCTCAATTAGTATACCAAATAACAGGCTAAGAGGAAACATTTTACCACACCACAAATTCATGATGTTTACTTCATGAGTAACGCTGACACAAACCAGTTCCCCAGAGTCAGAAACATGAAAAGAATTGTGGCATAATGCTCACTTTAAGCATTTTGCAACACAATTGGAGCAATTTGCAAAATAAACTACCTAAAGAATGTTGTCCTAATGTACTCACACAAGCGTCATGAGAAACGAGAAATCGCCAGCACGCACATCATACAACACGAATCAGAAAAAAAACAGTTCATGTTCAATAAAGTTGATACATAATATGAATTACATTACTTTTGAAAATGTCTTCAACATAACGATCCTTAGTTGATGATTGTATTTGGGTGTCATAATAGCCTGTGTCAGAGTTTGTTCAAGAGATTGCGACGAAAATATGAAAATGTAATCCAAAGGCCAAATTATTCAAAGTTTAGTTGTGCTTATAAATGAATGTAGTAAAAAAAAGACAGGGACGCAGTGGGGTGGAACGCTTATGACAGTCTTTAAGTACATTGATATATGAACTTTGGCTTGTGCGATATCAGGGAATAATATTAAATGTGAAATATTTGGAAGAAGATAATTCTGGATTCAAAACTAGAAAAGTCGAAATGCCAAAAATTCGAAACTTTATTTTCGTGCAAATACTTATATCAAAATCGTATTTTGTAAATTGTCTCAAAGTACACGTTAAAACGCACAACAAATTTTTGAGATTTCTTTCATAAATGCTTGGCAATATTTAAACATAGAAGTGATATGTTAGGTAACATGACAAGTTGATAGTTAATAGAAAAAAATTTGATATTTATTGCAAAAATGCAAGTCGCTGGTTTAACAACTTTGTACCTACTACTGCTACCAACAATGATAATTTTTGTGCACCACTTTCTGGTATTGAAAAAAATCTATGTTGAAAGTGTCTGACGAACAAATTAGATTTCTGATAAACGAAATTGATTTAAATTACCCTACCAGTAAATAACTTCGCTCTCTTGATGATCAAATTTGGTCAACTAGTGATGGAAAAGGAGAGGAAATTGAAAAAAAATTCTCTTTTTTTTGTGAAGGAACTTTAACATTCGTAAAAATATTGAAATGAAATTGGTCCAGTAACGTTTGGGAAAATTTGTCGTGTTATGCATAGTGGCGAATAAAACTCTGTATTCAAACAAAGAAAATCGATTTGCAATGCGATTTTAAACTTTATCAATACAACGTATCTTCAACGGCTTTCAATAGCAAGCTTCCTATGGAAAAGTTGAAGCTTTATTTTCGCCATCTGATCAGCCAGAGACGCGACCATGGATGTCTCAACAGCAACCCTGTTCAGGTTTTTCGCCGCCTACATGCATGTTTTTCGCCGCCTAAGCGATTTAATCGCTTAAATCTCTTAGGAGGCGAAAAATATGCATGCATGCGGCGAAAAAGTTACACTGGGAACAGACTGTCTAATATTCTAACCCCAGGCATCCAGGCCCCACAGAGCCGATCCAGTCTCCTCTTACATTTTCCGTCCTACATTTGCAATTTCTATCTCTATTTTTTTATTCGTTCTAATCTATTTATCTCAGTGAGAAAACATTCCTTTGAACATTCTTACGTGGGCTTATAAAACCATGGACTTCAATACATAAATTTGCATACGCTGCAAACTTGAGAAACTGTTGAAGCATTTAATTTACAAGAAGGTATTTCATGAGCAAATTGTTCAGTAAAATTGTTTTATGTTATAGAAGTAATTCTAGGAGGTCAGAGAGTAAAGAACATTGATGTCTTGTGACAGCACAGATCATTAAAATGGTGTATTAGAGCTTCAAAATCCAGGAAATTCTACAAAGAAATGGTGGTTCATGAAAGCATCAGAACTGTCGAAGTCTGTGTGGTCGCCTCTTGTGCATGAGCTAACTTGAATTTGAGTTTATTGGCGTCACTTAAAATCTTATCGATGAAAATTAAAAACAAATGTGTCGTCTCCATTATTGACCAATTCAAGGGCTCGTTAATGGCATAAGAGTGGAACTGTAAAGATTTAAACTTTAATCCTTCGGGTCTATCATTTGTAATTTAATCAGAATTCTATGTACAATTTAGGTTTACACTGAATTTAGATTTTGCGTAACATGAAAAAAATGGGGTCAGTCGGCACGCAAGATGGTGACAACGGTTTCTAGTGTAATTCTTATTACTCTAGCGTTATTGTCAATTTTGTATAATGGATGTTTCACCTTCTTGCGCACGATCGCTTCGTTCACGTCACTGAAATCCAATCGAAGCGCGGGAGAAAAGTTACACTCTTCTAACGATAGCTGTTGGGGGATGCGGTGGTGAAAAGTGGCGGTGGGAAAAGTGGCAAGAAAGAGGCACATCCATTCCATTTATAAAAGGATTTTGTTTCGAGGCATGACAGCCCTGAGAATGTGCTGAAATTTAAAATATTGTTTCAAGGAAGTTCAATCGCATCTTGAGAGAAGGAAAGGTTTGAAACCTTTTCTTCACATGATGCTCTTTTTCCTGAAATGAAGAAGGTACTGGCTATTAAGCAATAGTTTGAGCTGAAAGTGATTCTGCTTAACGAACCAATGAAAGGGTCTGCATTTTAAATGTGCCAAAGCAATACATAACAAACGAAGTTTTAAAGTATGCAGTGAATAGCAATTTAACTTTGATTTTCAAAGGCTCGAAAGAAATTTGTTCGTGCGAATAAGACTTAGATATTCAAGAATGAAATTCAAAGAGAGGTGGTTTCCCTCTTCAGTACAAACTAGCTATTGGAAGCTGGGGTGTCCAGGGCTCAGTCACCTAACGAAAGCATTACAGCTCCTCACATCTTCAATTTCATAATCATTGCAACTACACGAGAAATCGCTCCTAATATTCACATCGCCTCGGAATTTAATTCCTCCTGAGCCATTTCGACAAGTGCCATATTTATGCAGTACTCAGTGTTGGATGCACACATTGGTAATTGACTAAATTTCTCAAATTGACCTTTCAATTAGCATAACATACCCATGAACAATTTTTTGTGAACAGCACATCGCCACACTGCCCGAGGCTAGAGATAGGAGAGAAAATAGGCGACAGCAGCCAGCGAAGCAGACGTTAAATGTGTCTGCATCTCCGACATAAGTAAAGATCACGGAACAAGAGTTTCGAAAAATGCGTTCTCGGGAGTTAATGACGAAACGATCTAGAGAGGCAACAACATTAATTCCTTTAGGTGTGGTGTTGAAAATTTAAGATTCAGGTTTTAAAGAGTGAGTTAATTAATGACGGTGTCATTAATTATAGGTCAGTGATATAGTCGTAATTAAACTCAGAAAGCGGTCTTAATTTTAAGGTCCAGGAAAAGAAAATCGTGGCAAATTAGAGTTGAAATTGCGTAAACTATTACCTCAGAACGATCGGTGTTCTGTCCTGCAGAATTTTTTGTATGTTTCTTGAGCGGTTCTTCATTCGGGAGGATGTGCTCGTTTCGGATTATAAAAAATCCATCTTTAGTGCACTGAAACGCAACAAATCAAAGTGTTAAAAAATTTTTCCAACTCTCATTGTTTTTGATAAGCCGGAAATAAAACATTAACATTGAAAAACAATAAAAAAACAAAAACTATAGAAAATTTCACCAAACAAACGTTCATTTATTGACGGGCGATTTTTAAAACGATCATCGATTCTAAAATGCGGAGATCAGACGAATTTGGGGCTGAATCCAAAACTTTGATATTTGTGTTTTTAAAGAAATGGTCGATATTCAAACAATGTCCTCTCATAGACGAGTTGGATGGCTTGGTCAGGTTATCACCCGTGCGGAAGGAGACTCCCCTGTGTTGTGCACACCTCACAAGTAATTGGAGCCCAGTGCTACTAGTGTTTTTATCCAATAGTGAGATTTCCTAGCAATCAGCCTATTTCATCTAGATGTACTAGAGTGACGATCATCATGAAGGTTAATCAGAGTTACGACATGAATAACATCTTTCCGTTTTGTTTCAATGCTTCTTCTTGAGGTGTAGATCACCAGCGACATTTCCTCTCGAATTCTCTACGTAAAGGCTGAGCAGAGGTAGATGATATTATATATGCAGTGAAAAACAAGTTATTCGTACTTCCACGAAATTCAATATTTTTTTTTTTGTTTCATAAGATTTAACCTTGATATGACATCAAGTCATTTGTGGAATGAAAAGTCGATGCAAAAAAATAAGCATCTATTTCAAAAGGATAAATAAAACATGACTACAAAAATGTTAAGCAAAGGATTGACTGACAATAATATTAGGACGAGAATTAATTTGTCAGTATCACAACATAAGTACGCATAATGGCCTTCTTTGTAACTTTCTACGATTACGTTTGATAATTTTCGAAAAAAATTGAGCAGGTTGTAGAAAACTTTTTTCTTCTTGAACAAGTTACGCATTCAAAATGTTGGCGCTAATTAACCTGATTATTTTACCCAACTTCCGACTACCGCCAGAGATTTTCGAAAGGGTAAAAATCAGGTCCCATTGAAGAAGAACTACGATTTTTTCTGAAGCCAAGCAGCATCTGAATATTAGAGAGTGAGGGTTCTAGAGGATACCAGTCGACAAGGAAGATAGGATTTGAGTTGCACGTATTCTAGAAAGAGAAAGTCTCGGCGAATTTCAGCATTAAATTACAACGAAGCGTAAAAGACAACATAACGGGAATTGTGCTTCTTAAGAGTTCATGTAAAGTTTGTATGCATGAGTATAATCGAAGACCAGCGTTCTGCCTCACGGTCTCCCTCCCGTGTAAACGTAGACCTTATCACCACATCCCAGTCTAACTTTTTCGCCGCCTACATGCATGTTTTTCGCCACCTAAGCAATTTAATCGCTTAAATCGCTTAGGCGGCGAAAAACATGCATGCAGGCTGCGAAAAAGTTAGACTGGGGGACGTTGGTGTCGTGGTCCAGTCGAATTGAGCATTGCGTATGATTCATGAGGATGAACACACACGGGCTGAACGCGCGATAGAACCACTTGTTCGGCGTAGAACGAAATTTTCTGACACATGCAGTGGCTGTGGAACATTATTCATTATTTCAGAGAAGATTTCTGAGCGACGGGTTAAACAGGAACATTTTTAGACACGCTACTAACAACTCAAGCCAATGCATCCAGAAATAACTGATTCCATTCGTGAAAATGAAATCATTGCGTATTTTATCATATTAACACAAATTTAAATTTATTGGGTATGTTGACAGAGTAACGCTACAGGCCGCCTCATCAGATACCATTGAGAAATTATTGACTTGACGATTTCCGGGGCCGGGTCCCGCTCGTATTATGTTAACTAGTCTACCCCCCTTTATTTGAAATAATAAAGAAGGCAAAATGAAAGAAAGACCATAAGAAATGAAAAAAATCAATCTCTTGAGAGTTTATGAGGCCGAGTGAACACGGTCAGTCAAAAATGTACAATAATGTTCGACAAATCACATGACACACGTTCCTATTTACTAAGTATTCACGTGATATTCATTCCTACACGAATCTGATGTATTACATCACTGGAAATTCTGGAGTTGGTAAAGCTTGTATCACAGATACGCTCATCACACACTGCAGGCTGGCTTCGGACAGAGAGACAGACACCCCTCTTATATAGTATAGATTTCACTCGGTGTATCGTGAATACGGCTGCTACAAATGTTCATTTTACGGGAAATGTTCTGTTCTGTTTTCACGAAAATTTTCAAACAGTTCTTTTTAACTGAGATTGGAATATTTCTGAATTCATGTAAAAGATTGATTACAAACCAATTTGCAGATTTGAAATGGTGGATCAATCTCACCCAATGGATTTTGCACATTTTGAGGGATCTAGCATACTTATAAATATGACACTCTTGTTTGCTTGGTTTGTTGTTGGCTTGCTTATTGCTGTTGAAACTGCTCGCACTTACTTCTCAGGATAAAATTCAACTCGCTGTTTTCGGAAATAGGGTAAGAAAATTTAACACCCTGCTTAGGTTTAAGCATGGGAGGAATTCAATTTCCTATTTCACACAACAAATAATTTCAGTCTTTGGCTCATGCGTAGAAGGAAATCCAGTTTCTTCATGTCCCAACTTATCGTATCGCATACCCCAAATGCTGCTACTAATTTCCTTTTCTGAGAGGATATTTCTCATTGTTTCTTAATCGCATTTTTCAATGGCAGTTCTTTAAGTTTGTTAGGATTACTTTACCCAAGTAAAACCATGGCTATCGACCAATTTCTAGGTTGAAAATTCAGGTTAATAAACGATCTAACTTAATGGGTCACTGATGGTAAAGTTATCTTCAAAGTTAAACGAAAGTCAACTGAAAAAATATTTCAGGAGATGGCATGAGGGAAGAAAAAAATACATTTGATTACAAAAAACTGCCTCGAACTGAAGCTCTCGTTTCTGGCAACATTCTTCGAGGCAATTGTAGAAACGCCGGATCTTGACTGCAGCGAGCGTTTTATCCTCTAAAGAATGGAGGCAATTCCGTTTAGTCCGTTGCGTTTGAGCTTATCGCAATGCAAAAAATACGTCCCAAGCCAGATTGTGAAACGTAGCTTGATTTTAAACTTGAAGTGATGTGTTGACTGATATTTATCTGTCGGGATTTTTCCCTGGTAGCAAGTTTCTTTCAATTATGTGCGTTACAGGTGGAAGTTTTTAACTTAGGAACTCGGTAGTATATCTACTTAAGGTGACTGTGTTACATTCGTGTAACGATGTAATTGTCAAAATGAATTGCGATTTCAATTGGTCATTGATAGAAATATGATGCTACAGGATCGGTCTTTTGCACAAGTAATACTGAAGTTAAGTGTTCATGTTTTCTTAAAGTGCTATTTTGTCGCAAGTAGTTCTTCAAGTTCATGAATACCCTATTTAGGCTTATTTTCATCGAATTGGATCATAAATACATTTTTTGCTAGATTAGCTCAGCTTAGCAGATTTTCACTCATTGATTCTCATTGAAGTTCACTCGAAAACCCACGGAGAAGTCACTCGAGTCCAAAAAGCCGCATTTTCCGATTTGTTGACATTCCTTCGTACCAAGTGTTTTCGACCACCCTTTTTCTTTCTATCTTTCGTTTTTTTAGACATTAAATAGTTTTTCGGCAGCAGAGCATTTAGAAATTTTTCAATGTCAGCTGGAATAACCCACTTTTGCTGTGTGGACAAGGTGGGGGAATCATGTTTTTGTTAGTACTTGCTCAGAACAAGAACGAAAATTCATTTGGGCCTCACTGATGGCATGCCACTGTTACTCTGAAATCAATCTCATGGGAGCGGCATTTTTGCAAGAGCTGAGGCCTACCGTCTGCAGCGCGGCCTGCGTGTCTGTTTAAATTAGATTGGTGGCCTGGGAACTCGCTCGCGTAAATATGGTGAATTAATCCAAAACTTGAAAAGAAGTTCTGCCACCTAGTTGAATATCAAAATATCGGACTAGAGTAGCTTCCGAATTTCATTTTCTGTCGGAATACAATTCTGCGAGAAACTCTGGGTTCGGTTGCGGTTTCCATTTCGAAGTGACGGAAGTCTTCTCTTGCATGTGTTTCCGAGGTGCCAGCCCTTGTCAAAACGTCGGAGTGCTTTGTGCAAGTGTGTGCATTTGAAACGTATGCAGGTAATTGGATTCCATTCACGCAACTCCCCTCAGGAAGGTACAACTATTGTATGTGTGGGGATTAGCGCTCCCAGGGGAGAAACGTGAGGGCCCGAACTGAATATTTGGTTGGCTTTCCTTTTGTTGAAATATTAAAGACTTCGTTGTTACGGATGATCTTTTTTTGGTCCAATGCTGGGAATTTTTTTCAGCCCGTTTCTTCTCCGTGGATTCCTTCCCTTCTCTTATTGCACTAACTTCTTTGGACCTTACCGTTTCCAGACACAGAATGAGGACACGCCATGTGTGCAGGTCCTCGTACCCTTCAGACCATCCACGATAGTGCCTTTCTCAAACGTCTTGGGAACACCTTTGTGGTTAGGGAGGCTAAAACTTGTAATATTTCATAATATCATGTAATCCCAGTGCAAAGAAAAAAATTGTGGTCTATTAATTAAGTGCGACCTATAATTTTTGAGAAAATATTTGACGGCAATAACACCTTTACATACAACTACCTACAATTTACCTTTTTTTGCTTCACCAATAAGTTGAATAAAACGTGTTGAACATGGCTTAGGAGATTGAGAAATTACGTTTTTGTTCAACACCGGACACTAATCGATTTCCAATTTCTGTTGCTTGCACAACATTAATGACGTCAAAATAAATAACTTTTCACCCATGTGCTTTCTGTCGCAAATCGGTATTTAACGAGGAATGGCTGTATTTTAATTTTCGTTTTTCATGACTGGAATGAACGTTACGTTAGGTTGGGTTAGGTAATCGTGTTTGAACAATTGTGCTAACCCGGAAATACAATTGCTTCATCATTCTTATCCATAAATTTACCGATTGTTGTAAAATAATTCGATTACGCGAATGATAAATACACATCAGGGCAGCCATGACGTCACTTGCAGCACCGCAGCCATGGAGTCACTCGCTGCATTTGAATTGTTTGCAGTTTTACATTACTGTAACTCATTAAATACTCATTTTCGACGGAAATT